>JBAMIB010401958.1:0-20199 GCA_037177415.1 Kaempferia rotunda | reverse complement strand
AAGAGGGATGATTTTTTTTTTTAAATTAATTTTCGTAGGTTTTTAATTAAACTTTCATTAATTGAATGAATGAACTCTTAAAATAAATTCAATAGGTGTGGCAAAAAAAAAAAATATTATCTAAATTTATTTATTTATAATCATTAATAATAATTACTATTATTATTAATTTATATATTATTTTATATGATTAGTGGATTTGGCGACTAATACAATTTTCTATATAAGTTATACAATAAAACCTTCAAATTTTTTTTATTATATTACCTAAAATTAAATTAAACATATTATTTCCCATAGGCTAGTTATGTGATTACTAAATAATTATTATAATTATTATAATAGCCATTTATGTTTTCCCTAAATATTGTTCTATTTGGACGTTTTGGCACAGATAATTCAAAAACTCAGGAATATGTGGAGGGGTTAATTTGATATTTCCAAGAGTGATGTTGCACCTGGCCCATTTAAATAAATGGGCCTTTTATGAATTGGACTGTTCCAGCCATCTTTTAAAATTATTTCCCATTTGCAGACTATATATTGCCTCCGTCGCAAGAGTAACCATTTCCCGAACCCAATCTCCTTGTGTAAACCCTAACCCTAGCGCGCTTGCTTTCGTGCTCTCCTCCGCCATGGCCAACAAAAAGCGAAAGCTTACCTCGCCCGCTGTTGCCGAAGCACCCGCCGAAGCACCTGCCGAAGAGCCTAAAGAGGGTAAGTCTGAAGAAGAGGAGAATCAGCCCCCTACCGAGGCCAACTCTGACCCTCCGATCCATGAGAATTTCCATCCCGATGCCCCCTCCACCGACCTTGGAGAAGCAGCTGCCGAGACCGTAAACGGCGTCGACGAGGACGAGAACGAGAACGACAGAGACCCTAATACGATCCAGCAACTCTTAGAGCTTTTCACCAAAGACCACCTCATCGAGCTACTCCGCGACGCGGCCGTGAAGCATCCTGACGTTCTGGCAGAGATACATCGCATCGTCGACTGCGATCCAGTCCACCGCAAGGTATTTGTCCACGGCCTCGGTTGGGATACCAACGCCGAGGTTCTCACTGCTGCTTTTCGCCAGTATGGCGAGATCGAGGACTGCAATGCGGTCATAGACAGGGCAACTGGCAAGTCCAAGGGTTACGGATTCATATTATTTAAGCATCGTGCTGGTGCACGTCGCTCACTTCAGGAGCCCCAGAAGAAAATTGGCAACAGGATCACTTCTTGTCAGCTTGCCTCAATTGGCCCTGTGCCACCACCTGCTCCTCCGGTGTCAGAGTACACTCAAAGGAAAATATTTGTTAGCAACGTTGGAGCAGAGCTTGATCCCCAGAAACTGGTTCAGTTCTTTTCTAAGTTTGGGGAGATAGAGGAGGGACCGCTAGGTCTGGATAAGGTGTCTGGGAAGCCAAAGGGCTTCGCGTTGTTTGTTTACAAGACCGTTGAGAGTGCTAAGAAAGCATTGGAGGAACCCCACAAGAACTTCGAGGGTCACATACTGCATTGCCAGAAGGCAATCGATGGGCCGAAGCCAAACAAGCCAGGATTCCATTTTCAAAGTCCTGCAGCTCACCATATTGGCCTGCATCATGTTGCTGGTGGAATACATGGATCACATATCCCACGGAACCACAATCCCTCTCTTTTTGGAGGGGTAGGAAGTCATCTCTCAAGCGCTACAAGTGCTGGGCACCTCATGGCCCCTTCAGGTGCGGGGCACCTTATGGCTCCTTCAGGTGCTGGAGTGGGGTTCAACCCGGATGCTCAACCAGCGGCTGCAGTGGCTGCCGGGTTAAATCCTGTATTAGGGCAAGCTTTGACTGCGTTACTTGCGAATCAAGGATCTGGGTTGGGCTTGACAAACATCTTGGGTAACTTGGGGTCTGGTGGGGTGGCTGGAACTCCTGGGGCATTGCCAAATAGTTCTGCACATGGTTTGCTTGGTGGTGGTTATGGTGGTGGTGCTGTTGGGAACTTGAATGCTGGGATGATGGGAGGTCATAGCTCACAGGCATATGGGCAGGGTGGCTATGGGACTCCATCAACTGGACAGGGAGGAGCTGGTAGGAGCCAAACAGGACTTGGGCAAATGGGCAACCTAGGCCATTACATTGGTCATTAGGTAATCACAGGTATAATTAATATTGAATCTTACATTTTCCCCTAACTTTTTGTCTTAAACTGATATATTGAATATATCAGTCTCAATTTATTTGAACTAGGACAGAAAATAAGATAGGGGTGAGGACATTTGAGGGAGAGAGCAATTTTTGTGTGTGTCGCAGGGGATTTGGGGGGGCGGGGGTAGTAAATTAAATTTGTCAGATGAGATAGAATAAAAAATTAGTATGTCAATTAATGGCCAGCAAATAACCGGTGTTGCTAACACTGACTAGTTGCTTGTTGGTTGACATTTGACAATTGATCCACCATTCATGCATAACTAATAATTTGGGATCTTCCACTAAATAGATTTTACGGGAAACAAATCATAGGCATGTGGATTCAAGCCAGAAGAACTACTCAAGGGAGAATATGCATCATATCCCGGTTAAAATTCAAGCATAGTTTTAATTCTCACTACACAATGATGACCTCATTGGTTTTTTTGGGGGGTGGGGGTGGTTTGAGTGATAATTGTACTATATAAAGTATAAGAAATTTTGCAAGTTATATCAAGCAGTTGTGTGACCTTGTGGTCACAGATTCAAGTCATAGAAACAACCTCTTCCAATGTGATTCGACCCTTACCTGGGACCCCGCATTGACAGAAGCTTCGTATACCGGGTTGTCCTTTATCAAGCTTAAACTTTATGCTTGTATCTATGCTCCTAGAAAAACATAAACAAGAATGAATGATAGAGATTGATTATGAGAGAATATGTTTTCTGCAATGTATATGGTAGGAGCAAAACAGCATTGGACCATGAGCAATACATGCTAGGTATGTTTCTTCTGTAAATATACTAGCGAATGGACTAGTGAATTACAATGCCCGTGCTGTGAAAACTATAATACACGAAGCACATACTTGTTGTTTTTTTCCCCTTTTTCTTATATTAGAAATAAACAGTAATAATTCATCTTAGGTTAAGCAAGTTCTTTGTTTTTTTAACTTCAATAAAATTGTTCAATCAAGTAATATAATTGTTAAAATTTAAATTGGGTTATCTTTGTTATGTATACTGATTAGGTGGTCTGCAGTTGATAGGTTATAGTTCATTAGATGGCCTGATATTTGCTATCTTCAAATAGCTTTGTGTAAAGCATATCCTATTGTGATTGCAGAAATCTAAAATTAGTTGGTGGAACAATTGCCTGTACCCAATATGACTTGTGTATATTTTTAATCAAATATTGATATTATCAAAACTACCATGCATAAGAAGTAGCATTCATCTTCCTTCCTGTTGAAGAATTTTTGTCCAACAATCACCTAACTGGTTTGATTTTTTCACCTAATGTTTTGGGTTTCTATATTTGGTTTACATAATTAGTGGTTTGCAAATTGAAATCCCAAAAATTCATATAATTTTGAATTACAAAGGTTTTGTGGATTAAAATTTAAAACTACGTTTTACAACAGTGGCCTTTGAGTAGAATTTTTAATGTTGTAATATTTCATGCAAACTCTTCTATTTTTCTTGAACTGAATATTTGAAACGTTGTGTCAATTCATTTCTGTTTTAACTTCTACTTTCGGACATTGTTTTTGCTTTAACTTTGTTTTTGATCTTTGAACTTGAATGTCTAGTTTATCCTGGCGGCAAACATTTCTCTTATGCAAAGGGTTTTCACACTTTTAACATTGCAGATGATTTCTAGGTGCATAAATCTATTTTCTACTGGGCCAAGATCCTTCTGAAGTTCTGCTTCTGGGCTGAATGAAAATATCTTTTATTTGGTTTGCCATTGATTTTAAAAATGAAGTTTTCAGCACCTCTAGTGGTACTTAAATTTACTTAAATCCTTTTATGTAGAATTTTGAACTACTGTATTAGCGTTTAAAAGCCTATATAAATGGCTTCTTGTTAAATTGTAGAAGAACATATTGAACTTAAATTTTAGACTTTTATGGTTTATTTAAGTTCTCTTTACTAATTTTCTGACTATGGTACCAACATCGACAATTTTCTAGTCACAGGTATATATATTTTAATTGACAAGAAACCTATTTTGTTTATGATTTTGCAACTCTACTAAGCCCTACTTATCTTTTGAAAATGGTTGTCGATTGTGAATACTGGATTGTGCTACTTGTCCAAAAGTTGTATTTTTATCCATTTATTTAGTTTTGTAAAATATGGGTTTGAAAATTCTTCTTGTTTGATTCCTTCTGTGCACCATAATATCATACTATTTGAAATGATTAGTTGCATAACATTCTCGTACTGAGATTTCTTTGGAACTTCTGTATATTGATGCAATTGGACTTTGTTAAAATAAATTGCATAATTTTGTGTGAAATCTCAGCACTTGTCTGTTCTCAGTGCATTATTCTCTGCACATAATTTGTCTAGTGCTCTGTCCAACATAGTATTTAGAAATCCTCACTCGACAAAAATCTGCGAGTGTGAAATATTAAGTGAATGGTGGTGATATAGATAAACAATCCAGACCAGATTGAAATAAGATGGAGAACTGCAGCTAGAAAGCTAGAACACTTGTTTGGAGACGTGCACGATGATGAAATTTGTATATATTGGTGGTATGGAGTTCTCATTTTAAATTAATTGTTATAGTCCTCTTTTTTTTTGTTTTTGATAGGAATTGTAATGATTCTCTTAATCATGTCGATGGTAGTGATGATGATATCATAGTAATCATTATATTGTGGGGGTTTTTTAGGACGCTAACTTTCCTACTATTTGTTGAGAATCAGCCAATGACTTAGCTATGAAGGTGAAAATTTTCTATTCTGAGAATTTGCTGTAGTTGCATAATGTTTAAAGTAGAGAATTCTGCTAAGACAAAAGTCTACACCCCGTTTGGAAAGCTTTTAAGTGATAGAATTAAATTAAATTCCATCAGAAATTAAATTTTCATCGTGAATTGAATTTAATTCTTTGATTTGGAATGAGTAATTAAATAGCAGAATTGAATTGAATTCTTTGATTTGAAATGAGTTAGTAAATAACAGAATTGAATTGAATTTTTATAATTTTACCATTTTACCATTCTTCTATAAAATTTAATATTCTTATAAATTAAATATTATTTTATCATTTTAGTAACAAGTTTAAGCTACCTAGAGTGTAGAATTAGCTTCGAATGTATGCTAAAATATGTAACTCAAGGGAAAGAGAGATCATAAGTTAGATAATTTTACATTTTGAATAATTTCCATTGAATGCATGATACCTTCGTTTGATGATGTGGCGGTGGAGGCGTGCTTTAAATCCGGTAGTCAACCGCAGTAATACCTGGACGATGGTGAGGAGCGGGTTCTGGATACGATTTTGTGGGAAAAAAAAATTGGCAAGAGAAAGAAGCGGCATAAGAAGAGTAGGGAAAGAGAAGGGTAAAATAGTCATTTAATCTATTTCAGGGAATTGAATTCCAATTCTCTTCACAATTCACACCTAAAGAGGTGTGAATTGGTTTAAAGGGTTAGTAAGAAATTGAATTTTAATTCCCTATTAATTCTTTATTGAAAAGTAATACCAAATATGAAATTGAATTCTAATTTTTAAAGGAATTTAATTCCATGGATTTCCAAACATGTTATTAGGCAATCGAGTGTGTCGAAGGCAAGGAATATAATGAAGGAGGGCAGCTCTCAAAGATGTGATGCAATTAAGAGAAATTAGCACGGTGTATTGGTAAACATTTACACCTTCACTTGCCCTTTTCAACTTGAATGATACGTATTTTGGTCCTTTTATTTACATGCGTATTGTATTGCTATGTTGTGATGTACGCTTCAGTTGAAAACGTTTCTGCCACGATCGAGTCAAAGAAACAGACAAAGCAGCGCAACTGGTTGCGTTAGTATCTTGAACATAGAGCACCGCTCAAGTGTATACCAATTAACAATTCATATGATTTTTTTTAAATGTTGGTAATTAATATAATGTCAGGCGAACTTACCTAAGCAAGGGGAAAAGGGGGAGAAAGGACGCAGGTCGAGAACTGCTAATTGTTTGATAATTTTAGCCCGACCACGAACTTGTATTTGACTCTTCCAACGTATCACGCCGCTCAATCTGCATCATGCTTTTTGCTCGCTGACCCAATTAAAATTTTGTTGTCCCTCTAGCTCGTCTGTTTGATCCACTGACCCAATTAATTCTTTTGTGCCTCTAGCTTGGCCTATTTGATTCTCGTTAGTTGAGCAATTGGATGTATTATTTGACAGATGACCAATTAGATTTACTTTTAGAATGAAAAAATTGATGAGATGTCGTTTCTTTAATAGTGAATTTTAGGGATTATTCTCCTACAATTATCTTTACAGTTTTTAATCAATATATTTATTTTTTAAACTGACTGCTCGATCAATTCAGTTCCCACATAAGTTTACTTGACTACCAAACATATTTGATAAGCATGGATTCCAACGGATGAATACTACAAGAATTCAAATTGGTAAAAGCTTGAGTAGAGATTCTGAGAGAATGAAATTTCCTAAAGTAATTCAATCTCCGGATCTTTATAATCACGAATTTATATATTTACCAACTGAGTTAGCCTTTAGGATCACCAATTGATCATTTAATTAAGCGGTTACGTGGCAATGTGTTTTTGAGAGAAACATTTAATTACTTTTTGCTTTGAATCAGGGGTAATCTCTCAGTAGGAAGACAATATTGATGCTCAATGTCTTAATAAACCTCAGGAATATTGCATTTAATTGCTTTTGCTTGATGATTAATTATATTTTTTTAGCGGACAGGAACGAATAGGGTCCCAAAAAAAAAGAAACTTTAAGGCTTAAACAAGTACACAAGGCCTTTAACCTACAAAATCCTTTGCCCTTATCCAAGGGGATTGCTGAAATTAAGAGGTTGTAATAAAGCTCGATAGATACATCAGCCTGCCGCTAAGGACTATCTAGCCGTGCATGCCGTGTTCATTATATTAGTTCAAGTCCCGTCAGACTCCAGATGATCGATGTCTTAATACCCAAAAAAAAAAAAAAAAAAAGGCACAAAAAACTAGTTGGGGAAAAAATGTCCAACAATCTGGTCATCCAAGAACAATAAGCAGATTGGTACACCTCTAGAAGTCCATCTCTACGTTGGCAAACACATACATTTCTTTATCAAAATATTTAAAAAATTAACTGAGATTAGAAAGTTTTTGGTTCACTAAGCATAACTTGCAATATGAGATCCCGGCATTGAATGACCCACAATGAAACTTTGGATTTTTCATGGTTACAAGGAAAAACAAATACAAACATACCCATCAGTCTCCTGCAAGAACATATAGATCGTGATTATACAGTATGTAAGAGAAAGGACTTTGTAGGTGAATTACTGATAAGAAATATTGAATAAGAACTTGGGGAATGTAGTAGCATACCTGAGTCTATCAGAATTACAATCTAACTTTCCATTTTTTCATCCAAATCTAAGCCACTGCAACAAAAGATTGTCAGATGATAATTGCATGCATGGGCCTAGATTAAGTATGAGAACGATGAATCATACAGTTGTTTAGCCTCTTCCTTCATTTGATCAATAGCATTCTGCAGATCAGAACATGCAGATTGGATCTCTATGTTCTTAAGACACAATTCCTTCCACTGTGCATTCAGCAAATTGAGTTGGCCGCCAGTATTTTGCTGATTACAACAAAATTAACTTAATTCACCCAAACGATACAACACTCTCTAATATTGTGATTACTTGGCAGGGAGAACGAAGGATGGAAATGTAGCAGAATAAGTGGAAGAGAAACAAGATAAAATATATTATCTATCTTCTATTCCATTCATCTTTACTTGGATGGAACCAGAAGGAAATGCTTACTCTTCATTTCATTCCATTTCATCCTGACTTGAAGGAAATAAAATAGAGTGAAGAAATTAAATTCAATCTCCATCTCTATTTCCATCCAAGCGAACTCAACAAAAAGGAGCTGACAATTAACAGCAAGAAAAGAAAAGAAAAAATCACCTGCTGAAACTTTCTGTCGCGATTAACTGCTTCTATCATTTTGTCATATTCCCTTGCCGTAGCTTCTAATCTGAAGTGAAACTTGGTTAGTGTTTTGAAATTTTCATGCATAAGTTTTCATGACAAGTCGGTAAGGTTATATATTAACTATTCAAATACTGTGACAGGGACCGTGCGTATCAAATAAAAAGGGTAGCTCAGTGCCCGAAGCTCTTGCCAATGCAGGAATCCCGGAGAAGAGTCATACCACATTGGATCTATCATATGTATTCTTACCTTGCATATCAAATACAAAGAGATAATTATAAGACCAGACACTGCACCACTTCTCCATTTGGATTAAACCCATGAACTTCTTGACAATATCTAGTTTACATCACTTGGAACAACAACGGTAACGCAACCACTTGCATTGCACAGTAGTCCACCAATATTTTTATTCATTTCATGAACTTGCTTTTCACCAAATGCAATATTCTCCGACGACTTTCCATAAAGCTTAGATCCTTTATATCATTCCTTCACAAAATTACAACCCAATTTCATGTGAATGCCCCCATCTTACCCTTGCACAAGAACGATCTTTGGCAAAGACAGCTAAAAGGTTGGCCAAGGATAATTATAGTTGTTGCCTCTTTATTTTCTTGCTATATAAGACTCCCTTTACCCAAGGCACCACTAGAAGCATCCAAATGGAAAGTTTACACGGGCCAGGGATTTGGCAAATCAGAATGGAAGCTATTCAAGAATCACTTTAAGCGAGGCTAAGTTATGAATTAGGCCAAGTTTCAGGGAAACTCAAACAGTCATCATTAACAGATTGATTGCATAGGGTATTGATGCTTTGACAATGATTTGTCTGAACAATAAAATAGGTAGCCAAAGGCACAAACGTATCAGCAATGCAACCAAATTAGTTTTGACGCAAATAAGGAAACATTAAATTTAAGGTAGCAAGACAAGTAATGTACATATATTATTTGATCTGGATTCCCACATATATTATGCAACACCTCCATGTGATTATGGACACAACACTAAAACTCTTTTCATGATATCACAAGCATTCTTACTGATGTTCATATTACAGATAGATAGGCCTGGTTAAAATTAATATTGTCTTGGTTAATTAATCATTAAGTACAATATTTGAATTATATACAATGTATTTTTTTTTTCTTTTTCTATCAAATATACCACTTTCCACCCTCAACTAGGTATTGGAGCAAAACAAGAGAAAACAAACAATTGAGGGCAAGAGTAGGTCATGACGAGATAGCCTCTAGAAAGCTCAATTGTAGGTCAAAAAAAAAATGATATAACATGTTTAAAAAAATCATAAAAAAGAAAGTATGTAGGTAAAAACAATTAAAAACAAATCTAAGAATAGATTGAATAGTATATTTGGGCCTATTTACTTGTAGGAGAATGATATTTATTTATAACTTCAATCAAAAATAAATATTACTCCAAATATCTTTGCAACAAATAACACTAATATTGTCCTTTTGAAACTAAAACAGTTTAGAAATTCTCATTTGATTAATCAGATGAAGTCATAGAGAATAGCTAACTGTTTCAAAATTTCTAAAATTTTAAAATATAACAAAATAAATATTTTAAAAGGTACTAACTGATTAATATTCAAAATAAGCTATTTATAAATTTCTACGAGAGAACATATGATCTAGAAAAATCAAAATCAAGCAAAAAAATAATGTGTGAATAAGCATAATTTATGTTAACGTAATTAATAGAAAATAATATTAGCAAACTAAAATACTTGAAAATTTACTAAAAAAAAGGATATAAATAAGTACGTCTTTTCATAAAAAAATGCACATACATAAACAAAACGGAAAAATCTTATTAAAACTCTAATCTCATATTCATCTGAAATATTTTCATCAAATCTTCCATGGATTAATAGAAATTCCCTCGATTTTTTTTCTTTTAGCTTGTGAGAACATTGTGAAATCCTACTCTCTCTCTCTTTAGCAATCAATTAAAAACTTCCACTTCATTTTAACACACCTCAATTCTTCAATCAACTTGACAACCACATTCCAAAGAACTAGGCTATCAAAGTACTCAATTGTTGCTACTGCATACATACCCTTTTCAATATCTGGAACTTTCCCCTATTTTGTATGATGAGCTAGACATTGACAAATGATCTAGCTTGAAGAGGAATGCAAGAGCTAAATTTTGTCTCACATTCATTATTTGGTCATCATGCATAAAATTGGGGTACTATGTATATCTGATGTAATTACTTTATTCTACTAAATAGCACCGTTCAATTACTTCCAACTGTGGTCAAATAAATTTAACCTGATTCTTTAAGATCTTGCATAGACTTTCTTTTGACATATGAATACATCAAAAAATATCTGTTATAGAAGAGTTTCAGTAACACTATTCAAGTGTATGACAAATGGCTGAAGAAATTTACCTGGATAAATACGATTCCGTTTGTTTGTTCTGAAGCTTCCAGACATCAGCACCATGATTCACCAGCAACTCCAAATTTTCAATCCTTAAGATTCCAAATAACAAAGGGATTTATTAACAGCTACCTTGGCTGACATAATGTGCACATGCATTATGTAACACAAAGTGATTACTGGTGACAGAGAACAAAAGCAAGTAATTCCAATTACATATTGCATTTTACGAAAGAATTGCTACTTCTTACCATATTGAACACCAAATTAAATGGTTTTTTTTATTAATGATGTCATGTAAAAGATTAAGAGTAAAAGGCAAGAAACTTCATGAATCTATGATTTGAGAAATAGTAGTGTTGTGACTGTGTTTCTATTGAAAAAAATATGAGACATTGCAATGCGCGAATATACTTTCCTAGTACAAACTTAAGTAACTAATCATGTCATGATCTACTTAATTTCTTTGCCAAAACTCATGGGGTATATTTGCAAGAACTAAAAGTATCTCTTTAAAACTAAAAAATAATCATATCAAATATCTAATTCAGCAATTTTAAGAATCCAAGCAAGTTCATTTCATTCAATAAATACTCGCCTAATAACTTCATGCTGTACAAGGCTTTGTGCATTCCGTAGAGCCAGTCTCCAAGCAGTAACATCATTACGTTTGTTTACAGGTGGAGGTTCCAATCCATAGCGGGACATCTCCAGAATTGCAGGAGGCTTGCCAGCTCTGACACGTTCATATTCTCTAGCAAGCATAGGGTGATCCTGAGAAACAGTTATCAGTAACCCAAGGTAAAACTGCAAATGTGACACAGCATACACTGGTATGATTTTTGTGATGATGTAGGTTTGTTTAATTTCACAGGTAAGCAAAGTGATAAGGTAAAAAGGAAAGTTAACTGCTAATAAAAGGAAAGAACAAGAAAATAAAGATATCAAAGAATCATCCATTTAGCTCTTCAGGCTCCGGAAGTTATTAGCTGATAAAGATATGCGTTTGCAATTACCTGAGCAGTCAGCAAAACTGATAATCAAGTATTAAGAATGAAAAAGTTTGAGGGTTGCATTAGGCCTACAAAGCCAGTGTTTAAATTGTCTAAAAATATGAACATGAATCCTAATATTATTTTTTGATGAAGCTAGGTTGCCACCTATAAGTGACATGAGGAGCTTTCACCATCCAAGTACCTTGGCATGCATTGGGTGTGTTGCATAAAAGCTTGTTAGGGACCAAATTGTAAATAGATAATGGCCTAATAGTAAATATACAAAACACAAGGATGTAAAAATAAAGGGGTGCTAAGCTAATCTCGCTATCTATTGGAGAGAGACTATTTAGGGATAAACTCCAATAAATTTTCCTCATCTTAACATGATATCAAAGTCAATACCTATTTTGTACATTCTTCTTCCTTGTGATTGTTAGGATGAATCCTTATTCTTCCTGATTACTCCAGTTCTTACAGGCAACTTTGGATCAGGACTTTTATTCTCCCAGACGTTAAACACCTTGTGTAAGTTGAGACTTTTGTTCTCTCTGGTTTTCTTCCATGCATTAAGCAGCTTCCTTGTCTGGGTCTACTCAGGCATAGAGTTTCTTTCTGTGACTGAGCAGAAGATAAAAGTCTTTGGTTGATGTTGAGCAAATCCAACACCAAGCTCCAAGACAGATTCTCCTAGTTTTATTCCCACTTATCCTCATCAAATTCATTGTCAATGTTGTTGTCAAGCTCCCTTTCCATCATTTGCATATTCAAAGTAAATCCACCGCCTCCATCAATTTGTTGTTGTTCACTTTAATCCACTCTAATTTTCAGTTATACATGTTGAAGGAAGATTTCAAAAATAACTGTTTTCATTGTTGTTCTCTCTTCAGCTTAGAGAGAAAGAGAACTATTTAGGGATTAAACCTAATGTTTTTGTTGTCACAGGGGCCAAAAGCACCTTCCTTGTTCGAGTCAAACTTTTGTTCTCTCAGGCTTTCACCCAGACATTGGGAACTGTCCTTGTCCGGGTATACTCAGACATAGAGTTTCCTTCATTCATTTGTGAGGAAGACAAAAAAATTGGTTGATGTCGAGAAAATCCGATGCCAAGCTCCCAGATTTGTTGCCCTCTTATTCTCAGGAAGTCCAACACCGAGGTGGTTGTTAAACTCCTATCTCTGCATCTTCAAGGTAAATTTCTAGCTCATACACATATTCCTTCCAGCCATGGCTTCCATAAAGTTGTTGGGCAAGTTACTGTAGCTTATCAATATCACTTTCCTAAGTTTTTTTATTCCAAAATTTTCTATAAAATTACTATTAGCATCAGATCAACAAAATAAATGAATTGATCCACAACATTTGTTGGCAACTTTGTTTACATTCAAGATTCTACTGAAAAAGGTGATCCACAAAGGCGATAAGTCTCAGAGATTGTACTAGCTAGCTCTTCCTCCATCTCATGAACTTGTGGCCAAGTTATTTCCTCTATAAATGCACAGTTGTTGCAAAACTTATAAAAAATGGTCAATATTTTGCCTATCTTTAAGTGTATTGAGTGTGAATCATATTAAATAGGAGACATGTTCAATACTCACTCCCTAACAGTAGTCATAAATGTGCTTTTATTTACACTATTTTATTTAGTATATTTTGATGTTTGGGGTCCTAATTATGTCTGGGCAAAAATTTAGCTTCAAAACATTTGTTACCTTCATTCATGGCTACTCTACAATAACAAAGATTTTCATAATGAAAGAAATTTCTAAAATTTATTCAACTTGTGTGTCTTTTATGTTGAAACAACCATTCAATTTGAAGTGTCAATTAAGATTTTATGCTCGATTACACTTTCTATACTTCCTTGTTCAATAGTTACTCTGCTTTTTATTTCTTCTTTAGCTTTATATTTCATTCCTAACATATTCTGGACACTTTTTAATCCGAGCTGGAGATACGCAAATGAAATTGATATGACAGTATTACAATATAAAGATACCTGAAGCTAGTTCATCTTTCCCCTTAATAAATCTATAGTTAGTTATAAGTGTCTACTAAGATGTTTCCAGTAGGAGATCTATTAAAAGTTTGATTAGTTGTCCATGATATATTCAGATTAAGTTATAAGCAGTGATTGAGATTTCGTGCCGAGCCGGTTGAAACGGGCGAAACATTTCGTTCCACCCGCCGACTGATGACGCTTCTAGCGCCGCCGAACTCCTCCAGCGCCGCCGAACTCCTCCAGTTCCATCGGCGGCGTGCGGACACCGGCAGCATGCAGACACGCTCGTGCACCGCGAGCGTCTACGGTGTCACTGTGCAAAAATAATATTCCAATTTAAATAATTAAACAATTCTCACTCAAAGTGTAATATTTCAAAGAGGCTTTTATAAGATCTAATTAAATTATCCTAATAAAATATAAAAATATATTTAAAATTATAAAAAAATAATAAATTTTATTAAATAATATTCTGAAATTATTTTTAATATTTTAAATTTTCTTTAAAAATTCTATTTTTTTTAATTTAAAAAAATGAAAATTCTAATAAATCAAATTTATATTCTTATATATTTTTAAATTATTTTATATTTTTTACTGTTTTAATATTTAATTGATATTTTAATATTTATTTTCTATTTTAAATATATATTATTTAAATAAATAAATAAATAATTTATATAATTATTATATATACAATAATATATTTTTTTATTAATTTATATCATTTGATTATTTAATCTGGACATTGGATAACTATAAAGGTTACCTAAGTAAAATATTACCAAAACTTCCACCTGATTCACGCCACTTCTTTTATATTAGCAAGGTAACATATTATGATGTATCAATTTTAATTTGAATTATTGATAGATCAATTTTCTTTAATAAAAACTATATTTAATTATTTTTTCTAATTGTTTAATAATAGAAAACTTATATAAAATCAATATACAAATTATTTTTAAATTATACCCAATAAATATATTTATCTAATAATTATTATATATAAATAAAAAATACCGAAACCGTATTGGCTCGGCATGATACGATACCGAAACTGTATCGTTTCGGTCTGGGATCGAAACCTCGGCACGGGTTGAGATTTTAAACCAGCAGAGGTGCTTTATGACTGAGATGCAGATGTTTTTTTTAATTATACCCTTTGCTCATTTCCCCTCTAAAATTTTGCTAACTGATCCTAATTGTTGAACTCAAAACTTATTGTTGGTTTTTTACTGAGATCTCTAGTGCCATCACAAATTTCACTTAGACCACATGGTTGGTGGAAGATCTTTATAAATAGTTGTAGCCAGTTGCTATTGTTGTTGAATTGTGGATACTTTTCATTCTTGTCATTTCATTTATACTTCTTCATCCAAGGATTTCTGTTTATTATTGTTATTAACTTATTTTCTGGAGTATCAAACTTGAATAAGAAATGTTTTTTGACCTTCTGATGCAGCTTGAGCAGAGTATTCGTTCAATTGCTTTTTCTGGAAGCTGGTTCAAACTGCTGAATGATGGGGTACTCAAGTTTCCTGCTACAACAATTTGTTCATCTCTCAACGGGCCAAGTCAAAAGCGTGGGCCGGGAAGGCGGAGCAAAAAACAATTAGCAACTGAATCTGCACTCGCATCATCAGAGAGTAGCGCGAAAGATGTGCAATGGTGGCGCGGGGGGAAGCTCTCAAAGATTGTTCTTCAGACTGAGACTCTTCCCAGTTCTTTGGTTAAAAAAGCAGCTCGTCAAGGTAAAATTAATCAGTAAAGGTTCTTTTCTCTATTAATTCCCTGCTATTGTTTAAGGATACTTCCAATTACCTCTGAAACATGTGTCATGATAGGTGGCTTTAAAAAGATACCCGATATTTGCTATTCTGAAAGTCTTGAGCTTCCTAGAAGAAGCCGACAATTTGCTTGGAGAGCTGCTGTTCAAATGTGCAAAAACACCTCTCAGCTTGCTCTACAAGTTTGTTCTACATGATATTGTTATCTGAGTTTTTGTTATTTCGCTCTTCTTTTTTTTGACAAACCTTTTTATTTCTGGCTTGGGATTATCAGGTTAGATACTTGGATGCTCATATAAGATGGAAAGATCTTGTTCCTCCAGAGCAAGGCAATTTAGACGGGAAGGGTCTAGATGGTGATGCTTCAGCCTTCAGAAATGTAGTCATATGTGATAAGCGGTCTATTGGAAATAAGATAATATATGCCCTTATTTTCTCTAGCCAGAAGCATATCCCTTTACGTGTAATGAAGAATGTTTTGGAAAAGGAAAGTATTGACAGCGAAAATATCAAATTCTGGTTCTCTGAGAATCATGTACCATTATATTTGATCAAAGATTATGAAGAGATAATTCATAAGAAACTGTTGCCCGGTTCCGTGACATTAGGTATACATGCTCGGCCAAAGTTTCAGGAAAAGCAACTAAAATTTCGGCAGAGAGATGTATTTTATTATCTATTACACAAAGGAGACAAACCTAGCAACAGTTCCTGTGCCTCATGCAAAGGAGATGTTAATTTAAGGTAATCTAAATCTTGAGTTAGTTTTCAAGCTAAATAAATTATTAACCGCCAACTTACTTATTTTTTTCCCCCATTGAATTAAAGGGACGCTAGCACATGCAGTATTTGCCAAGGTATGAAAATGCTGGGACCCTACATCTTTTAGATTCCCTGAAATTTGAAATTTCCAATGGATAAGAAAGGGATTTATTTCTTTGTAATTTTTAGGTAAATGCCATAAGGATTGTGCAATACCCTTGATTGATCGCACGGGATCCTCTTTAGCTTTCAATATCACATGCAGAATATGCTATCATGATAAGACTACAGCTCTTAATGCAAGTCGTATGGAGATCCGTAACACTCATCTTTCTAAAGGAATTCAAGATCAGTCTCTTTCTCATCAGAAAATAATGCTTCCAATTACAGCACTCAACACTATTGGGTCTACTGGTAAGGTGGCGGTTCAAGGACAGAATATATTAGTTCCTAGTTCTAAGAAAGAAGGCAAGAGTAAGCGAGCAACGACCAGTACATATGGTCTCATTTGGAAGCGGAAGAATGGGAATGACAATGGTGGTCAGGATTTCAGACTTGTAAATATTGTTCTGAGAAAAACAGAAGGCATAGATTCCTCAAGAAAACCAACTTGTTGCCTTTGCCATTCTCCTTACAGATCTGACCTGATGTACATTCGCTGTGAGAAGTGCCTAAGTAAGTGTACGATAACTAGTATAATCTATTATTATATACCAATAACCTTTCCCTAACTACTGTTCTTTGTATATACAGATTGGTACCATGCAGATGCTTTGGAACTTGAGGAAGCCCAAATCTTTGATCTTGTTGGGTTCAAATGCTGCAGATGTCGAAGAAAAGCCTCCCGCAAGTGCCCGTATAGTAACCCTGACTGTAAGAAACCTGAGTCAAACTTTGTGCAAAATAGAAATAGACTTGAAGGGACCATGCCTGACAATTCTACATTAGCACGCCGATCTGTTGCTGCCTCTTCCGTTGCAAAGGAAGGTCAATCTGTCATTAATGGTGATCTTCTGCCTCGTTCCTCTGGAATTGTTGAACAAATGCAAAAAATGGAATCTGCAGTTCACCTGAGTGTGCCTAAACCAGAGCCCAATAGCCAGCAAAAATTGCCTGTTAGAACCCACACGACTGCCACAAAGAATTTATGTTCTGTTAGTCAGTCTCCAGCAAGGAATAACATTCCATGTGAAATAGATGACTATACTCTCTCTGTGACAAATGATAAGATATTTGCCCACTCTTCTGAAATGGCAACATCATATGATTACCAAGACAGAGCAAGCTGTGGAGCTGTTTCCTTTAATGATATTAATTGTGACGACCAATGGAATGATCAAATGTATGAAGATGCCGAGGACTATGAACCACAAACCTATTTCTCATTCACAGAGCTGTTGGCATCTGAGAATGATCGAGCAGATGTATCCGATGACCCTACTAATGCTGGAGGTATTGGTTGCCTGTCAGGTTGCGGCAAGATCGGGTCGTATGAAGAACTCGCATATGAAGATTTAGGGACACAAGGGGTGTATTTAGCTGAGGAAGACATGGAAAACAAAGGAAGTGCAGTTCATAATCTGTTATGTAGCATTTGTAAGCTCCATGAACCCCCTGCTGATCTTCTCTGTGAGGTTTGTGGGCAGCTCATTCATTCACACTGTTCTCCTTGGGTCGAGGATGAAGAGCCGTCTGGCGGTGCAAATTGGAGATGTGGAAGATGTCGAGATTGGCGCTAGAAGATATGAATACCTTATGCTGGTTCTGTTGAAGCCCATACCTTGTTGGTTTTTCTGGACATGGTCAGATAACTCCAGCAAAGGTAACTTGGAACCAAAACTCTACTGGATGCTAGTTATTCGCCAACACTGTGCCATATAAAGTCTTATTCATTGCCCATATGAAGTAGTATACCATTTGCAAACATATGGAATTGGGATCGGATGTTTTGCATCTAGATTTTAGCATATCGTACATGCAGTTGTTGGCCAACAGCTTACCTGGTAGGTGATCTTTTCGCTTTGTGGATAATGAATCTGAAAGGGTGACTGGACGAGGAAAGCTGGATGCCTTTGTAGTAGTACATCTGATAAATTTTTTTGTTACAGTGTACTCTGTAGGTGCAAACTACCTGAGAGAAAAAGAGAAGAAATACAAAATCATTTTATCGTCGGTAATGAGCTCAAACATTTGAGTTATGCTCTTATGCTATTGAACTTGTGTTTCTGTTTGTTCAGATATGCCTCAGCCAGTAAATGAAGCAATTTACGAAAGCAAAATTCCAGTCTTAACGAAATTGATGCAACTGTATCTCTGGTGGAGCACTGAGATGAAATTGGAGGGACTCATTTGATTTCCTTCTCGATGTCTTTTGAATTTTGTGGAAGAGTGTTGCTAACTATAGGTTGCGGGCATTTCACGACTTAAATTTTGATACCGACAGCAATAACATAGAAGTATCGAGAATCTATTTGGCAGGATCTGAGAGCAATGTCTGTTTGCATCTTCTGAAAACACTGATTATAATGAGTTGTCTTTGGGTGAGAGTGATTCATATAAGATCTTATTGGATTAGACAAATACATAGCGTCTGTGAGATTAATAGTTTGATCTGATTCGCCAAATGCTGAGAATTCTAGTGCGAGTTGCATATAGTAGTCGACAGTAAAATTTAAAATGTGGTTCGCTTAAACTTGGGTTACAGCGGTTGATTGTGGATGGATTGATCAGTCCATGCTTTGCTCTACAATTTGGTAGCCACATTGGCTTCATTTCTTCTAATGGTTTAGGTCCAAGGTCAAAATTTAAAAGAGTTGAGTAGTTTCTTAGGATTATCACCGGCAAATCTCCTCATCTCGGTGCTCTTGCCCAAGAAGGCTGTTGGGAAAGAACAGAAGAAAACCCTAAGGAAGTCGGAAAGGAGCAGAAGACGCCATGCAAACCCACAACGAAGTAGCTCACGGATGCTTGCTTTTGATATAGTTTTATGACTTGCTCTTTCTTTATAAGTAATTTCATGGAAAACTTAATGCCTTTTTCTTGATTAGATCAGTTAGTTAGATACATGTGGCATTTGATTTATAAGTTTGGAAACGAGGGAATAAAATAATAAAAATGAAAGATATTTAGTTAATGAGTTTGAGCATAATAATTTTTGATTCATTCTTAAATAATTGAGAATAGATAAAACTTAGATAAATAGACGGGTTTAGAAATTATTCCCATTTCTCTGTGTTTTTTTTTTCTAGGAGTGATTCTCGATGTAATTAAAAATATTTATGAATTTGAATTTAGGATTAATTTGAATTTCATAATTATTAGATTAATTATTACTAATTAATTAGGGAATAATTATTAATTAGTATATTAAAACAATTGATTAATTGGTTTAATTTGAATTTATTTTAGGATTAATTTAATTAATTAATTAAGAATTAATAATTGATTGATTGAATTTGAATTGATTTGGAATTAATTAAAATAATTGATTAAATAAATAAATAAACAAATAATTAGGGATTAATAATTGATTGGTTGAATTTGAATTGATTTGGAATTAATTAAAATAATTGATTAATTAAATAATTGATTAATTAGAGATTAATAATTGATTGATTGAATTTGAATTGATGTAGAATTAATTAAAATAAATAAATAAATAAATAATTAGAGATTAATTATGAATTAGTATTACTTGAAGTAATTGATTACTTGTTTTAATTTCAAATTTAATTTAGCATAAATTAAAATAATTAATTAACTAATTAATCACTTTAATTCAAAATTAATTAATTATTTAATTAAATTTAAAATTAATTAAATAACCAATTACTAAATTCCAAATTAATTAATTAATTAATCCTAAACTAAATAAATTAATCAATTACTTTAGTTAATACTAATTAATTATTAATTATTAAACAGTAATTTAATTAATCAATTATTTTAATTGATCTCAAATTAATTAAAAAAAATCAAATAATCGATTAATCCTAAGCTAAATAAATTAATCAACTACTTTAATTAACATTAATTATTAGACTTTAATTTAAAATAATTAATTAATCAATTATTAATCT
>JBAMIB010401869.1:0-20204 GCA_037177415.1 Kaempferia rotunda | reverse complement strand
AATCTTCTAGTTATAAAATTCTTATCAAGAGAGATAAAAGGCTCCAAAATCCCCATGAAATTTATGCAATGAAACCACTTCAAATACATCAATCTTCTAACCGAGGCATTATTTCCTAATCCCCTAACATTCCATATTAGACCAGACATTTAATTTTTAGAGGAAGCCGATATCTTTAGGTTACTTGATTTACTTCTAGTCATTACACCAAAAGTACTAGCATTTTTAGATACCTTCAAAGTCTTTCCAGCAGCATTAATGTGCTTACTTGGTGCCATTGTTAGAGAAGATGTTCACTGTAAAGTCTCATCACCAACCTCTTCACTTACATCCTCCTCAAATTGTTTATATACTACAGTCCCCTCAGTATCCTCAGGAATAGAAGAAGATGAACTTCCCCATTGTCCAGAGTTATCAGGCACATGATTAATCTGACAATTCACCATTTTAGGGTACTACCCAGCCAATGTGGTCACTTGTAAAGCATCATTATGGGATGGTTGCTTGCTTTCTAGTGTCGTTTCTGCTGGGGATGCCTCCCTATTCATAGGATTTACTGGACGGAGAGATTCCTCTGCTGGCAAGTTAGAGCTGGAAATAGCCTGGACAACCTGTTGTGGAGCCTGTTTATCCGGAATTGTATCCTGTACATTCTGATTAGAAGTAGAGGATGAAGCTTGAACATTCTGAGCAGTAAACTGAAAGTTAGCCTGTTGGAAAACCTGTGCATTCTGAATTATAGCATGTATGTTCTGATTAAAAGTAGGAGATGAAACCTGCACATTTTGATCAGGAAATTGCACCTGCTACTCTGACACTGGCACATTCAACATTGGCATCGCCGCTACTGCCTTCCCCTTTCCAGATACTAGAGGCTTCCTAAAGCTATCGACAGATTTAAGACCCAACTGCATCTCTGCCTGTTCACCTAAGTCTCCAATCTTATTACTCTCAAGCTCCAAACGGTTGGATTCTAGAGCCTCAAAGTGAGTTTGTGCCTCTTTTGGTTCTATATTGTCATCAGCACCCAAGACCATGTCATCCCATGCCAGCTCATCATAATCCTCCATACCATCCTAGTCTTGCTTCTCCAATCCAGACAAAACATGAAAATTATTTGCAAGAGCATTCCTTTTGCTTCTTGCATCAGTTAGCACCCCTGCCCCTCCTTGATATCCAGTAGATTGGCCCTTTTTCTGAATCCACAGCGATCTCTCTTTCCCCCTTCTTTGTACATCTTCCACCCTCAACTTCGATTGATCAAAAGCCACCTCTTTACCTTTGTCCGAAGCATACTTCCTGTTTAATACCACTCTTAAATCTTCCCCATCATTACCAGCAGCTCACTTCTCAGGATTCCACACAGGCTTTGGCCTATTGCCATTCGCGTAGCACTCCGCCTCGGAATGGCCCAGATGGAAGCATTGGGAACTATTTTGGGTATTTCTCATAAACCACTTGTTGTAACCTTTTTTCTTCACCTATTCCAATTTAGAATTCTTTCACCTTCGGCTTTAACAGATCTATTTCAATGCAAACTCGCGCCATGGACAGTCTCGAGCCATCAGCCGTGGCCTCATCCAGTTTGATCGGTTTGCCCAGGATCTGAGTAGCAGAGAAAAGAACTATCTCATTGAACATGTGAATTGGAAAATCCGGAAGTTGTATCCATACCAGAACAATTGAGGATTCCGCAAAATAAGAGAAATGGGGAGACCATTTGAAAATCCACAATGGAATTCCGGCAATGAACCAAATCCCCCTTGTAGATACCCGAGTCATATCCTCATTGGAAGTAAGGTGGATAAACACATAGCCAGCACGTAAAAATCGCAGATTATAAGGACCGGAAAGCCCCAAGTTCTTAAACTCTTGTGAAACTACCGCATATGCTGGCCTCTGGCCAGAAAATTTACAAATCAAAGAATAACAATAGGGTTGAGCCATACCCGCTACCTCCTCCTCTGAAAAGAAAATGCTCGGAGTATTGTTGTAGATTGTTTGCTGCTTATAAACCTCCCCAATGTCGGCGAAGCTTTTCTTAATGGCACGCGGGGACGCTGGTCGCAAAACAGCTGCATAAGAGGGCGCAGGATGTGTTGTAATTGCTGGCTGAGAAATCCCTGCAACCTGCGGGTGAGAACTCTCTGCGATCGGCCAGGAAGTCATCGGGGGAAGTTCGACCGACTTGGGGATGATGGTAGAGAGGGGTGGAAAGGCACGGGGGTCTGCCGCCGGTGGGATCTGGGTGCCGACGGCCATTACCATGGGAGAAAGAGGCGTGTCGCCTCTAGAATCAGCGCAGATCGCCCAAAAAATCGCCCAAAAGAGGGAGAGAGAGAGGAGCGGCTTTTGGTCTAAAATATATTTCAGATTCTTCTAATAATCATTGCAATGATTATGATGGAGTGGCTTGTAAATTTTTGGATTTACCTATTGGGGTTAAAGGTTGCTATAGTAAGATTGAATTTTTAGATGATGATTGTGATGAGTTTACTCATTAAAAAATTTTCCATAATGTTATTGATCCACCTATTGGTGATATTAATTTTAGTGTATTCGTCACTGCTTTTAAAAATATTGAGGTTGTAGAAGAATGTGCAGGCACTTGTGCTATGGAAACAATGTCTCAAACTTGATATGGTTCTAGTTATCACCTATTTAACATGTGTGTTGAAAGTGTTCTCTTCTTTTTGGTTTGTAGATTTTCAGGAGGCCATAATTTGGATGCTCTATCTAAACCGTCTCCGCCCTCTTTGAAAGAACCCACATGGAGATGAAGATGAAGGGACTGGTTTTAATAACAGCTCTCTTCATAATAACTTGGGCCATTGGAAAGAAAGTCCAAAAGTATCTTACTCCGGCCATATCTAGATTTTAATGAGCCCAATAATAGGGGTCTAGCTAATTACCTAAAACAAACGCTTCTTGGTAGACAACCCAAGTTCTTTATTATTTTATTTATGTTTTTATTCCCTTTTCTTTTTCCTATCCCAAATATTCTACTTAGTTTTTCTTGTCTAATTTTCTTTTTATATAATTCCAAGATGTGGAGGAATTTAAACATCAGATAGAGGGGTATTTTCAAGCACATGAATGTCTCATTCCTTTAAAACTAATTAGTTGGTAACTTTTCTTCCTTTCTTATCTCCTTCGTATTTGATTTTATTTTCGTTGGGACAATGAAAAATTTAAGACTGGGGGAATGCATATATATTCACATTGGGTTATACGTTAGTTCTTTGCATAATAAAAATTTCTTAGCTGCATCATTTATCACATCATAAATGTTTGTTCCTTATTGCAAAAATGTTAGCACGTTTATTCTAGATTTCTTGTGGTTTATTGTGACTTGTGATGATAGTATGTTTAGTAATCTATCTTTTTCTATCTACGATAGCATGAAGTGAGCAATATTTTTACTATAAGAGTTTGAGAATAAGCTTTATTTTAGGATCTCTGTCCACTATAACTAGTTTTGACAGTAGATTGGTAATTTACATGATCATTATATTTATTTCATGAAATGGATCTTGAAATCTATATATTTTACACACCTGAGCTTGATGAAGAAGCCATTGTAATACAATTATTTTGCATATATGATTTTTCTCTTCTTTCCTTCTTTTTTAAATCATTCAACTTGTAATGATGGAACATTACCATGCTTTATATTTATAGGTAGAGAGAGGACCAATATACGTATATAACTTCCTTATTTTCATGCATCCATCATGCATAAGTTATAATCATTATTATTATTATTTGCATACGTTAAAATAATAATAATATAACATTAGATGAGTTATATTTCATTTGTAACTTAATGAATTGCATTTCACATTTCATTAGTAACTTAATTGTATGAAGTTACTTTAGTTTTAATTTTCATACAAATGTATATCTATTTTTAAGGTAAATTAATGCTAGATAATAATTATTATCTAACATTTAATACATAATCATTAATATGATTTCATGGTAACAGAAAGAAGACAAGACAATAATCTTCTTCGTTATTCATGTACTTCAACGAATGTAATAATTAAACATGAGGAGATGAAGAGTCCATGGAAAATGTATAAAAGAGCTTAAACACCTGAAAATAAGGGGGCTCTCTATAAAAAAAAAACTCTTAATTATCTTAATTTCTTTTCCTATTATTATTTCTAACTTGAGCGTCGGAGTACAGGGCAATTCCCGACGTGCTTTGCTGGTAGCCTCAGTGATGGGATAGCGGTCAATATACATGTCAGGTCACCGACGAGTCATTCTCAAGAGTGAAGGTGCATAATCAAATTGGCGTCATCTGTGAGAATGTATACCTGAACCAAGACTCTGATGGATGACACCGGCAAGTCATCCTCGAGAGTGAGGTGCAAGATCAAGTATAAAAATAGAAAGTGAATGGAAATCGATGACATGGTTGTCTCATCAATATAAACATGTACTTTTAGTCCCTCTCTTCTATGAAAATTCTAGCTCGATCCGTTTCTTGCTCGTGACCATTAGCACGGCCTCGTAGCTTTTAGAGGACATATAAAAGCACTTGGATTGTTTACTAATGACAAAAGTGTTGGATCTCTATCCCTAATCGGTTGGAGGGACATAAATTACTTATATGTAATAAGAGTTTGGGGTGTGACTATAAAGAAAAGAAAATTTAGATAGTGTTTGGTTAAATGACGGAAATGATGATGTATGTGTTTGATAGTAAAAAAGAATGAAAATGAAAATGAAAATAAAATCCATCAAATTATATAGGTTTGGTAATTCCTATAAATTTAAAAATTATTTTAAATTGTCATTCCTAAACTCACAATCTAAACATTATTTTTTTACTATCATTCCTTACTAAAATTCCATTCCTTATTCATAAGTCCACCAACCAAACTTCATCTTAATTATAATACACGGATAAAAAATAATTTATAAATAAATTTATTAATCTGTCAGTTCATTCTGTATAATAAATAAATGAGAAAATTATATATATATATATATACATGTATAATTTTATTAATTTTATAATAGATAAATAAAGGTAAAATATACAATCATCATTTCCGTAAATTAAGTGAAATTTCATTTTTTTTAAAAAGTAATAATAAGAATAAGCCAAATTGTGAAATAGTAATTTTATTATAAAAAAACCTAAATCTACAAATGAAAATTTTTTAAAATTGGTGTTAAATTTTATTTATCTTTTATTTATTATATTTTTAATTTATAGCAAGTGACTGACGGACAAATGTATTTATTTACAATTTAAAGGATATGGTTTCATGGTCAATTAATTTAAAAATTAACTTACAGTAAAAATTTAAAATTTATTAGTGCGTTTCCAACGGTGAAAACTCTTTAGAGCTTTCACGTCACTACAAAAATCTCATCCATCTTTTTACTATAAAAAAATCTCCCAATAACTCACACTTTTTTTAAAAAAAACTAATTCTTTAATTTTTTTTTTAAACTAAAATAAAAAATATTTTAATTTAAAAAAATGAAAATGGAGGGGAGTCACTTCCTACGGAAAACCACGGAGCTCCCTCCAAGTCCAACACCCAATCGGCGTCCGCCGTCCGGGAATACGAGAAGTGCTTTTCATATCTTTTAATTATCTAATGGAGGAGAATGTAGAGAATATTTTAAAAAATAAAAATATGGAAAACATAATTTTATGAAAAAATAGTTAAACCGGTCAGCCGTAAGTTTCAGACATATAAAAATGGAATAACTAAAGGATTAAAATTTTACTATTTTTTAAAAAACATTTTTTTATATTATTAAAAACTCGGTCAAAATTAAAAACTTATAAAAATGTATTTTTAATCGAAGTGTGCTGTTGTTACCTGTTAGCCAACGAATCGCGCTTCTGATCGATCAAAAGTCGAAATTCAAAATCGAATTTTTACTGTAATTGCGGGCGGGCCTATATCAGACAGATTCTTTCTCATTCGCCCGATTCGGCGGTTACGATCGTTAAGGTGATTCTGATAAGTGCGTCAGTCGAAGATGTCGGAAGAGGAACAACTGAACTTGCTCCTTTAAAAAGCAGGAAGCCGATCGGATTTGTGGTCAATCGGCGCCAAGGTTTGTGTCGCTAGCTCGAACCTTCTTCCTGTCGCCAAACTTGAAATCGGCGGTCAAGAATCGATCTTTAACCTACCCAAAGCCTCTTAATTTCACCGCCTTCGCCGCCATGGAGAGATCGTCCGTGTCGGCGGATTACTGGCGGAGGTTCTTCCGCAGCTCCTGCGAGGCTGACAACATCTTCGAGGTGATCGAGCACGCGATCCTCGTCGCCGCCTCCGACTACCCTGACGAGTTCAGGAGCAAGCGGGACGGGATTGTCGAGAAGTTTTACACCGTCTTGCTTCCGCCGTGTTTCGGTTGCGATCGCGTCGCGTCGCAAGGGGCCGAGGAGGGGCGGGGCAGCGTGAACAGCAAGGCCGATAGCTGCATTGTCGACCTCGAGTACTCCAATCGGGCCGTCAGCAATTGCAACGACGAGGCGGCGGACCGAACGCTGGAACAGGTCATCTGGATAAAGGACATCCTTTCTGACCATCAAGATCAGGTACAAACTGCTAAAAGAGATGTTCCTCTTCTCCTTTTTTTTTTTTTTCAATTCAATTGAGTTCTTTAGATGATCAAATAATCTTTCTTTGATATTCTGGTTCTACTATTCAGTCTGATGATGTCTTGCTGGAATTGCTGAGGAAGCTGCAGCTAATGGATCTTACTGTTGATCTCCTCGAAGTGCTTACAATAGTCTTCATCTGATTTCTTCTCATCATCAACTGTGATACACCGACTCAGACTGATATTTATGTTCTAAATTTACTTGTGACGTAGAAAACCAAGATCGGAAAGGCTGTTAATGTTTTGCACAAACACAACTCTAAGCGAATTCGACACCTATCGCGATCTCTCATTGAGTAAGTTTCTTTTGATTTTATCTGATTACATACATTGGATATACACCAGCATGAATAAAAATCATTGTTTCGCTTGAATTTAACACAGTAGTCTCTATCTTGAACATGTTCTGCAATAAGTTCCACACCACTGCTAATTAAGTTCCTGGTAAACAATATTTACTGTTCATGGGACAGTTTTCATTCCTTATAATCCAAGCCTAGCTAGTTTATGAAGCATTTGGCTATAACAGTATCTTATTTAAGGCGTCGTACAGATTTAACAAATGATGTGTCCTTCAGACAAATAGGTACCTGCTCCTCTGCTTCATCTTTGCTTAATTTGGGTATTCAATCATAGGTTGTACTTGGCTTTGTGTGAATCAGAAAATGCACAAGGCAGATAGGAAGAAGCAAATAATTTCAGATTCATAGATGCTTTGAGATGTTTATATCAATCTGATTTACTTTGTGCAGTGGCTGGAAGGTTATAGTTGATGAATGGATCAGTGCTACTTCTGCCATTACTGGTATAGTATATGCCCTTCTATTGTCTTGTTATTGTCTGTATGATTGTGATTTTATGTGCTATTCCAAATGTTGAATTAATTGAGAGTTTGCACCTTACAGGGATCTCAGACTCTCTTAATCCTTCGGCTGAGGATGAGGAGGCAGGGCTTCCATCTCCTCCATTAGACGAGGGAGCTATATTTGCCTCTCCTACTACCTCCATGAAGCTTTCTGGGGTATGTGATTATATTTAATGTCCCCTTTGCAATTGTTATTTTCCATTCGTGAGCAAACACTGACCTAGTTCCATTTGATGTGCTGTTCACGGTTGGGTTGCAAAGTTCTTTGATGGAATGGATGATGATGGAAGTGAGTACTTGGGTTTCGCCTCCTTATCTAGTTCCTTAAATTATCAATGTCATCGTCCTGCAATTTTCTGCAGATTTTGGAAACAATAACAAACTTGATGGGAAATGGGAAATTGGAAGAGGCCCAGAAGAAAATCACAGAACAGTAAAGAAACAACAGCCTGAGAAGCAATCTATTGTTGTAGAAGAACAAGTAGAGACGAGGAGGCAGCTAGCAAATTCCAAAGTAAAACTTCATGCTGGAGGAAAAAGAATCTCTAAAGGGCAAGCAAATTCACAATACATCGTAAGCAAACAAACCGACCCTTTGGTTACTGAATCTACACATGGTAGACTGGCAGAGCTTACCTCTGAGAAACAGAAATGCACCCAAGTGAAAATTAAACTGCCACGAGATACTGCTAAACTTCAAAAGAAGTCACTGACTATTCTACAAAATGTGAGTTTATCTGGATGATGAAAAAACTAAAATTACGCTTGCCTCTAAACTTCTTTATGTTGTTTTAGAGATCAAAATGTTCTGAGGAAGAGTTTGTTCAGGCTAAGTTGGAAGCTGCAAAGCGGAAGCTTAATGCAGGCTATCAGCAAGCTGAAAATGGTTTGCTTAACTTGTCTATTCATGGTCTAGTTTCGTTTGAGTGGCAGATTGCTAAAGACTGATGGGTCTCTTATGTTTCATCTGATGCAGCCAAAAAACAAAGAACAATTCAAGCAATGGAGTTGCAAGATTTACCCAAGCAGGCGGGCAACACTCTACAACCTCTTCATAAATTCAAAAATCAACCTAGGAATTGGCCAAATGGGCAGCTGCACTAGTTCACTTAATTATCCATTTAAAGTGCCGTGAAATCCTACGACAGGCCATTTTGTTTCAGTTGGAATCTCTGGAGCAAGCTGCTGGGACACTGTATGTTTGAGCTAAGCTTTTCCTCCGATATAACCCAGCAATTTCATCCCTACCATCATGAAAGCAAATGAGTTCATTTTGTTTGGGGCTAGAAGGCGGATGAAATAAGATAGCTAACTTTTGAAAACTTGAGTTCAGATTAGTCTAATCCTTTAGAAGATATACTTTATTTCTTTAGTTTGCATTGAACCCCACAAGATATCTGAAAAATAAATACAGAAATTTTGACAAACTGCCACTGCTTTTTTTTTGTCAAATATAATGGTACTGAATTGAGTGGTGGTTCCTAAATGATCTCTTTGATCAATTTGTTTCTTGTTGGTGTTTCTCAAATATACACTATGAACTCGTTGAATTATGGACAAGCTTGTTTTAAAATTGAAATTCCCCTTTTGGAGGCCAAAAACAATAAAAAATCATGCAATAAAGAATCTACAAACTTCCAAGGCATCTTTATTTATTGGTTTCCAGCTAATAAGGTGTAGCCTTTAATTGTGTTAGCCTCGCGGATATCAAATTTATGAATCATAAATTTATTGTTTCCAGATAATAAGCTGTAGACAAACTTCTCTAGGTTTTATGGATATCAAATTTATGAATCATATCTAAATCAAAATAAAGCCTTAGAACTTCATTTTAGATGGCATTGCAACTAGGCAATGAAAAATAAAGAGTAATTTATCAAAAGGCTCACATGAATGTTAGAATTTATCAAAAGTGCATGCTACTTTAATATTTATCTGGAGCATTTAATTTTGTATTCTTTCTATTTTACTCCTCTTGCTAAATTTGATTTTTTTTTTCTGTTTCCTCTCTCCTATCCCTGCAATCTCTCTCCTCTCTCTCTCTTTCCTCTCTTTTTATATTTCTCTTTCCTCTCCCCTTACTTTTTGCATGCATGCATAAATATTAGACCCACATTGGGTTTGATACGTTGGGTTTAGAATCGATTTTTCTTTATTATATTTCAACACCTCGGAGAAGCCGAAATAAGCAATGGACGATACCATTGGATTCTTTGTAGTCTTAGAAATTCATGACTCGAAATGGGTACAATCGTATATGTCTAAGTCCATCAGTGAGTTTTGGCTTACGTTGGACATGATATCGAATCATATCAGACCCACATTAGGCCTGATATGTATCCATAAGAGCAACCACATCAGCTAGCCTATCTAAAGATTCGACTCTAAATTTTAGATAAAGTAGCTAAAAAACCCTTGCATCAGCTACCTTATCTATTCCCTAAATTTAAATTTAATAAATAGTGATTCTCTAAATTTAGGGAATGAAACCTCTATCCTAAAAGTAAAATAATATTTATTTTCAATCTCTCTCCTTCTACTCATTCTTTTAAATCTCTCTACTTCCACTCATTTCACAAATATAATAATAAAAAAATGAAAGAGAGAATAAAATAATTAAAAAATAAAGATAATGTAAATTTTAGGGTAGATGTAGTGTGTAGTGAAAAGTGATTGTCTAAATTTAATAAAGTGGATGATTTATCCTAAATTTTAGATATATAATAGGGAAATTGATGTAGATGCTCTAAGACTCAAAATGTGGGTTTGATATTTATGCATGTATGCAAAAAGAAAGAGAGAGAAAAGAGAAATGCAAAAAGAGAGAGAGAGAGGAGAGAAGAGGGGTTGCATGAATAGGACAAAGGAAAGAGAAAGAGAAAAAAATCAGATTTAACAGAAGGGGTAAAATAGGAAGAGTACAAAATTGAGTGCGTCCTTTAGTAAATATTAAAGTGGTGTGCACATTTTTATAGATTCGAAAATTTATATGCGTCTTTTGCTGAATTGCTGAAAAATAAAAGGTTTTTGAAACAGAATAATTTTGGCTCAAAATGAGAGGAAGTCGTTTCTCTCACTTCCCCGCTTCCCTCTTCTGCCACAAGTCTCTGCAAGAACTTCTTGGACTTGTCCCCATCTTGTTTGTGAGTTGCCCCACCTCCACTATCAGTCTGCAAGCGTCTACCTCCATTGTTAATTTGTTGCACCACTTTGTGCAATTGTGCTTGAGTTGCCTCTACCTCCATTGATGTTGCCTCCTCTATGAACTCTAGCCGCCCTTTGCACCAACAAATGTCTCCTTAGTCGTAACGATCTCCTGAGTTCCCTGTCTCGACCGTCTCCCAAGCTCCCTAACTTAGTTGTCTCTCGAGCACCCCAACTTGGTTTGAGAACCTGTGTGACTTAAATCCTCAAGCTCCCTAGTCCAAAGCTTTTGTTCTCAAGATCCTTGCTCATTTAGCAAACCAGATAAGTTGATATTTTATTTGTATTTGCCCGATCCAACAATTATATTAGAAAAATAGAATTAGATACAAAACCAAGAGCTTCCTATATTCCTTAGCAAAATGATGTCATCGAGAGAAAGAATCATACTATGAAAGAATGTTTTTCTATTAAGTTCCATATTACCACATAACATGTGGGAGGAAGTTGTGTTGATAGCCAATTACCTTTAAATAAGGTATTGTGAAAGAAAATAGATAAGAACTCTTATGAGTTGTAGAGCAAAAGAAAGACCTCATATAAATACTTATGAGTGTGAGACTGTCATGCTAAAGTGATAGTGTCTAATCCAAAAAGGTAATGATAGAAAGACTATTGATTGCATATTTGTAAGATATGCACATATAGTATTTATGGGTTCCTTTATGCATGAGAATTAAAGAATGTTTCGTTCTTTGAACATGTATTTCCACTTATGTCCAACGAGGAAGTAAGTTCCTCAAAATAGGAATATGAAGCATAAGAACAAGAACAACATATCCTAAATGAGTTTGAGCTTAGACGAAGTAAAAAAGCTTGTGTGGAAAAATCTCTTAGTGGATTTTTGTACTTTTATGCTGGAAAGTGAAACTCAAAGATAAAAAAAAAGTAATAAGCTCAATAGCCTCAATGGAAGGAGACAATTGAATGTGAGATTAATTCTATTTTACAAATTCATGCTTGGAAACTAATGGATCTTTTTCCAAGAAATAAACTACTAGATTGCAAATGAATTTTCAAGACTAAAAAGATGTAACAATTGATAAGTACAAGGCATGATTGGTAATTAAAAAGTACCGACAACGAGAAGGCGTTGATTACTTTGATATTTATTCTTTAGTTACTAGAATAACCTCTATTAGAGTAATACCAGCTATCGTTGCTCTATGAAATATGAAAATCCATCAAATGGATTTGAAAATGACTTTTCTAAATGTGGATTTAAAAGAGAAAATATAAATGGAGCAACATACAAGTTTTCTACTCTAGGGTAGGGAAACAAGGTTAGTAAAATAGTAAAGTCATTATATGGGTTGAAACAAACTCTAAAGTATAAAAAACTAAACAATGTCATGAAAAAAAGTGGATTCAAATTCAATGAATGTAACAAATGTGTCCGTATTAAAGACATAGAAATGACTACATCATTTTATGTCCTTAGTAGATAACATGCTTATCGTTGGGAATAATGAGAAGATAATTAAATCTACTAAAGATATATTGAACTCAATATTCAATACGAGAGACATGACCTTTGCTGATATAATTCTTAGAATTAAAATTCTTAAAACAATAGAAGGAACTTGTTCTATTCTAATTCCACTGTAAGGACAAGATCCGATGCTCCATTGGTAAGAATTCTAATAGATAGGAATCATCTATTGAAAAATAAAGGTGAGAGTATCTCTCAAGTACAGTACTCTAGAATTATTAAAAGTCTGGTGTACTCGATAATCGATACACAACTACACATAACTTATGTAGTAAACAAACTAAGTAAATACACGAGTAATCCTAACATTAAATATTGGATAAGGATAACAAGAGTAATACTTAAAATATACTCATGACTATGACTTGCACAATATAAAAGAAGGATACAATGATGCAATATGATATGAAAGACTCAAAGTATACTAGTAGATTTTTATTCACATTGGATGGTATAGTTATTTTGTGGAAATATTCTAAACAAAGTGTAATAACAAATCTATGATAGAATATGAATTTGTAACTCTGAACAAGTGTGACGAAGAGATCGAATGACTACGCCATTTCTTAGAAGATATTCCTATATGGCCAAAGTCTATGTCGATTAGTTGTATACATTGTGATAGTTAATAGACAATTGGATGGACTTAGAGCCATTTAAATAACGGTATGTCTAGACATTTACGTCGTACACATAATACCATTAAACAATTACTCTTAATTGGAGTTATCACTATTAACTATGTAAAGTCAAAAATTAATCTAATAGATCCACTAGTTAAATAGAGAGTTAGTTGTAAGTTTATGAAGGCGAATGAGATTTAAGCCTATGGAATAAGTTAATAACTAGAAATCCTAAGACATAGGCTAAATGGGAAACCTTAATTGCACTACTTGTACTAACTTGGCAGATCATTGAGGGGGAATTACCTAATGAACCAATGATACCCGTCGAGTATGAAGGCTAAATGCATGACTTTTAATGATCCTTATGTTTCGGATTGAAGCAATCCAAGTTACTTTTTATTAAGAGATCACCATGTGAGAGAGAAGTAGAGTTGCTTTGAAGATAATTATTAAAATCGATTCCTAGAACCTCTCGTAGAACCAAACACATGTTTAGGGCCAAAATGAACACAATCATGAGAACTAAATTGTATTATGAAGAATTATGAGATATGTCATTGTTTACACCTACTGGGTTGAAAAGAAGGTTTGTTGGGTAAAACATGCCTATTTACTGTAACCGGTAATTAGGACAAGAGACTCTATATTGTGCAACCGGTAAATAGGACAAGAGACTCTATATTGTGCATGCGCATGCAGGGGTGCAAATCTAGGCCCTAAATTGTACTAAAACATGCCTATTTACCCTATTTACTTAAGATGTTGTGAATATGATTGGACGAGAGACTCTATATTGTGCATGCACATGCATGGGGTGCAAATCTAGGGGTCAAATTGTGCTAAACCTAATTGACTCAGGTATGAGTGCAACTTGCCCACATCTTAAACCGGTCGAGGCAAAAATTGCTCATGTATTGCAGCCCGTGTTTTGCCACTCAGTTTATTTTCTGCTGCCTCAAACTTACACATTAATGGTCATAGCCTTAAAACAACCAGCTATTAATCAGACAACTACTCAATGTTGTTGTTGTTTTGAGTCAGCTAGCAGAGGTAGTTAATGGTTGAATAGTGGCTATTAAGTGTTAGCATTAATAGCTGCTAGTATTTTGAGCAGATAGATAAAGGCTCTTCTCGGATTGCAATAGTCCAATCATTCATAATCCATCAGCAAATAACTCTTCCCTATTGTTCTTCCTCCACCGTCGTGTTCTCTAGTGCTAGTGTTTCAGATGCAATATTCAGTTCGCAACAAACAGTCAGTTTGGTTGCTAACGTGGTCTAGCCCATAGTTTGTAGAATCGTGATCCTAAACCCTTGAAATTTAATTTAGTATTTGATAGGATGATCAAATTGATCAATGGGGACTAAATCAATTTGATATTTAATTAAGAATTCCTTTTGAAATAAACTAAATCAAATTAATTTATATATATATTAATGGGATAATTCGATTAGGGTTTAAGGAAACATATTTAAACTATCTTATTTAAGTAAGGAGTTGATTGAATCAATTAACTAAGCTTTCAATAAAAACCTAAAATTTTTAATTTAGTTGTCGCCCTCACCCTCATCATCCCTTCCCCTCACCCGTGTGCTCCTCCTGCATCCCTATCGCTGTCGATGCCAGCCACCGGCTGACACCTCCCCTCTTCCCCATCACTAGCAGTCGGAGAAGAGCCTCCACCGGTCGTCGAAGACAACCTCTCTACGTCCATGTCGCAAGAAAACATGCAAGTTCATGCGTCCCCCTCCTCAAACAACCAGCGCCGCCTCCTTGCACACACTTGTGCGTCTCCTCCGTTGTCGTTGCTCGCCGACGAGGACGCTGTCTGTAGTTCCACGATAGAATCGTTTGTAACTTAGTATCGTATCAATTTCATCAATCTTGTATGATCCCACCAATCCTACTCCGATTCAGCTACAAAAAAAAATGACCCCAATTGATCCAAGATTGATTTGGTGCTTCCAAATTATAGGATCGTGCGATCCTACAAACTAGATTGTGATTTTACAAATCATGGTCTAGCCATTGTATTCTAAGAAATAGATGTCCATTTGAACTTATAAGCACTTCGGAGAGGGGATGAATTTGTTTTACGAAAATTGAATTTATCACAAGCTTCAATTACGCTCAATAGAGCTCCAACTTGGCTCCCGAATCATTCAGCAACTCAACTTCCTACCCGACTCAACCTCCCAAGTTGTTCAACAGCTTTGCCTCTTGACACCTGCTCAACCTCTCGAGTCATTCAACAACTCACCCTCTAGTGTCACTCAGCCACTCGACCGCCCAAGTACTTCAACTCAGCCACCCAAGTCACCCTTCAGTTCTGCTACCAAATACTCCAACTCAGCTATCTTTCGAGATCCCTGACTCAGTTGCCTTCCAAGCTCCCTAATTAGGTTGTCTCTCAAGCACCCCGACTTGACTCAACTCCTCAAGCTTTCCAGTCCAAAGCCTGTGTTCTCAGGATCCTTAATCACTTGGTAGAAAAGTTTGTTATTTGAATTTCATATTTTATTTGTATTTTTGTCTGATCCAACAATTATATCAGCATATACCTTAAGAAATCTATATAATCAGTTGGTACTCCTCTCATAAATCAACCAAAATAGTTGCCTAAACTCAATTCTTTCTTAAATCAGTGAAAATCAAATGTGAATCTTCTTTTATCTATATATTTTTTTTCACTAATTTTTATCAAACAACTAGTATAATGTGGTTGAGATTATGAAAATTTATCCTAGAGCTCAAATAGGAATGAAGTGCAATGATAAGAGGGATAGAAACTAGTATTGGGATTAAAATTGAGAAACTTAGATAGCCGAACCATATAAAATAGAGAAGCGAACAAAATAGAGGTTAATGACATAGTAAAGACGGGAAGCATCAAGAGGGGAGTGGCGCACTGCATATAAGCACCAAGATAGGAGCTGATCATCACTAGAATTCTAGATACAGGGAGAGATATGTTTTAAGTCTCGCTTAGTAGTTATGGCCTAGGGGATAAGATGCTTGGTTGTGTTGATGAAGGGGAGAGGATGCAAATGAATTTGATGTGAGGGGCAAAAAAATTAGACAGGAAATTGACTATGATTCCAAGGTAAAGCTAGAATTGTTTTATTGATCGAGAATGAGATTACAACCTATATATAACCCCCAAGCCACTAACAATGCAGCAGTAACTAGCGTGGGAGAGTACCCATTATTTCTAACAGGAAATTTTTGCAAAAGATGATTTCTACGGAAAACTCGATGGAAAGATTACCCACGAAGTGCGACACAGCCAAGAAATCGAAAGACCAACCATCCATGCTACTCAAATTAGAATATATTAGGAAACAAACGAACGATCTGAGAAGAAGAACAAATCGAGAAGCTGATCGTTCGGTGGCAAGGCGACAATGGAGACAAACATGGGGAAAGTGGAAAAGCAACCAACCTTGGCTAAGGTGGAGGCGTCGAGAGTCAGGAACCTCTCCTTGGCGGCCCTGGCGAGTTCTGCCGGCGACCACCTGGGCGGTGGCGACGACTTGGACATGGACGCTGCGGTTAAACGACGCGATCGATTGGTATCGGATCGGTCTGCATTCATTTTGACAACGATCGGATGACACGTGTTAATTATCCAATCGAATGATTATATATTTCGAAAAATATAAATAAACATGGATTCGTCGAAATCTCATTTTTGCCCTCATACGTCATCTCAGAATATTACATTTTACCCCATGAGACATCACTAATTTTCACACTGTCTTCTCTCATGCTTATTAAAACATCTACAAATAAATATGGATCGAAAGGGATATTTGTAACAAAAGTTAATTATGCTCGTTTTGGAAGTCTTTCATGGTCCATTCAACATTATATAAAAAGAAATTAATTGTAAAGTCAGTTTATAATTAATCGTTAAATTAGTTAGGGGATAAAAAGGATTATTTTACCAAAAATATATGAATATCTAAAATTAATTCTTTATATCATTATAATAAATCTATCCCTCTCTAACTAATGAGGATTCCAAGGCCAAATCTCCTGATGAGAGGATGGCCTACACGGTAATTGTGATTGGATCGTGGCCGCAATTAAGTCGCAATTGATTGTGATTCATTGACGAGTTCACCTTCCTACTTAGATTGTAGTTTAGATCAGAGTAGGATACGGAAGACTCCCCCCCCAGTAGCCAGTCTCCTGGAGGCCTCCTCCGCTCGGTGCCTTGCAGCTTGACCATTCGTTCACTATTGGTATCTTTCGTTCATCTGTCCTAATTCAAATTACAATTTAGATGGAAAGGTAAATCGATAAGAATCGTAAATAATTATTATCGGATGATCACGATTCAACGTAATTATCATATGCATCATCCCTTAATTCATTAAAAAAAAAAATACCAAAAATCTGATCTCCTAACTAACACGGCATGTATCTTCTTAAAAAAACTAATAATAAAGTCCATCGCAAAGGTTAAATGAAAGTCGATAAAATATTAAGGTAAAATGAAATTTTTTGCCGTATTATTTATTGATGGCAACTTTAAAAGCCCTAATTAAAATATTAAAAGGGGGGTGAGTAATGTGTTTCTGCTGCAATAAATCTCTCCTGCAAACCTGTAATCTTCCTTTCAGTAACAAACCCTGCTAATCTTCCTCGGTAGCAGGGTACAAAGCCAAGGAGAAACCTGGTCCCTCAGCACAGGCGGACTCACCATGGAACTGGCTAACCTGCAAAGGAGATATCTTGACTTCACGTCACCGCTCTTCCGTGAGGTACGAAGGAGACCAATTTTTGTTTCTTCTTGTTCTTTTTGACCTCGAGTTAAAATTGCGTTTTTTTTTTTTTTTGATGTGGGAAAAAAAGGGGATTCTGGACAACCAGTTCACCCAGTTGCAGCAGCTGCAGGACGAGAGCAACCCCGAGTTTGTCCTCGAGGTCGTGACTCTCTTTTTTGACGATTCTGAGAAGCTTCTTAATGAGCTAACCAGGACCCTGTGAGTGATCTGCTTCTAAACCCTAGTCCTGTTCCATTACTCATGGCTTGGTCTTTGGATTTACCCTTCTGGATTTTGCACACTTGAAAAGAGATCAGCAGGTTGTGGACTTCAAGAAAGTGGATGCCCATGTTCACCAGTTCAAAGGCAGCAGTGCCAGGTTTTCGTTTTTTGTTTTCTTCCTCCTTGTTCATTTTTAAAGCAGATATGCTTTAGATCCTCAAGATTTGGCTTTTGCTCATGGTAACTAGTAACAAGATGATACTTGCAACTGATTCAAAATCCCTTTTTTTTTTCCCTTCGCCTTGCAGCATTGGTGCTCAAAGGGTTAAAAATGTCTGCATGGCCTTCCGCAACTACTGCGAGGAAATGGACCAAGAAGGGTTAGTTTATCTTCATGGTCACTCAATTTGAATCATCTAGTTGCTGTCAAAAATTTTGTTTGTGCAGATGCCTCACATGTCTCCAGCAACTTAAGCAGGAGTATTTTCTGGTGAAAAACAAGTTGGAAACTTTATTTAAGGTAATGATCATGTAGCTTTGGTTGGAGGTATTCTTGGTAATGCCATGAATCTTATACTAAAATTTTGTATGGTAGCTGGAGCAGCAGATTGTGGCTGCTGGTGGATCAATCCCCATGATGTGGTAGTTCTACTTGCTGAGTGGCTTATTAAGAGGTGGTGGTAGGAAGTGATGTTCTGGTTCTTTGTTCCTTATCATATCCTATGTGCTTTCTTTGTTGTACTCCTGCTTCACTTGTCCCACTCATGTGAAAAACATCAAACATCTGCCTTTTAGTAGTGGATTTAAAGGATGCTAATTAATGCTGCTTATCTCCCTTCATGATGTAAATTGACTCTGCAAGCACCATTTTATGGCTAAAGCTCCATTTCTGTAATGATGTGGTTGGTAAGACGTGTTTATCTTGTGTGCTTTTTAAAGGACCTTGAGGTTTTCATGATAATTCAATTATGTCCAGGCACTACAGAAGTAAATGAGATAGAACTGACTGCTGTCCTTTCATTTGTGATCGCATGCCTCTCTATTCATATTCCTAGAGCTTTTGAAAACTTACGTTTTATTTCTTTGGATAATAGGACTTTAATATCAATCACATATCAAAAAATATCTCCACTTATTATATATCAATCGATTATAATCAATTAACTCATTCGGTTAATCGATCCCCCGAATCAATTGTATCATATTTGGCATATATCAAATTTTTGTTCCCATTTATTTCATTTTTAATAATTTAACCTTGAATTTTTACCCAGTTGTCTACTATATTTTGCTGGTTTTCATGATCACATAAGTTTTATTTTGCAATAGATCCATCAGTTGACACTATGTTTCTGGTTGATTGTTCTTGACTACTTCTGTTCTTAGTTGACTGACCTGCTTCACCATGCAAGTCATCTAATGTTTATTGTCTTTCTCTATCAAATCAACAAGTCTTCTTTCAACTCTTATTGAAAATTCAATTGATTACCTAATTAATTGATCTTATTTCAGTCGACTATCGAGGTAATTAAACTACCTAGTTAACTGTTGATAGGACAAAAACTATTTTTTTTTTTATTGAGTAGATCATCTCGAGTTGATTTCTTAGTCAACTCACCCACCCATCAGTTAAACTCAACCTTCAAACTTTGTATCATTGATTATAATCAATTTAAGGTTAAGTCGTCTAAGTCAAAATTACAGATCATTCATAGACACTCGACTCACATAGATTTTTCTTGCCAATTGGATATGCCATTGAAACTTCTTGGTATCGCTAAAAGGGCCTTACCTTTATAAGAAGTCTCGCCTTTGGGATTTTCTATTTTGCCACAAGGCTCACCGAGTACTTTCTCTACAACCAAGAGGCCTCTTTACCCTTGGAACTTTATTTGTTAAGATGTCTTATTTTTGAGACTTTCTCTATCTAATCAACCTTTACGTACTAGGATTTTCATTCGTCAAACATCTAGTCACCCTTAACATGTAGAATCAGTGTGCACGTGAAAGGGGAGGTGAATCACGTGTTGGACGTTGAAGAGACAAAAGGGTGTCTTAAAGCATACGTTAAGGAGACGAAGAGCACCCCTTCCCCTTCGTCTTCTTCATTAAAGCATACGTTAAGGAGATGAAGAGCACCCCTTCCCCTTCGTTGTCCTAAACCTCCCATATATAGAGTGTCCAAGTTCCATACAAAAAAACATAAGAGAGAACTGTTAGTGAGAGCCCTAGAGCCAATCATGAGATGGTTGTATAGGCTCATTGTATCATATTCATGTATATATGTTTATATATATTAATAAAGGCATTTGTTCTGGTTATTATACTTATTTTATTTGTGCCAAATATTTAGGTATAATAGCGTCCCTGAGTAGTA
>JBAMIB010401688.1:0-20211 GCA_037177415.1 Kaempferia rotunda | reverse complement strand
TTGTATTTCCGCTGTCAACTAACATCGTAGGAAGAAGACGCAATCGACTCTAGCCATACGATTAGGTCCCAACAGAGATGACTTATGCAGAAAGGGGTGACGGAGAAGAAAGGAAAAAAGATCACCGGGAAAGTGAAATCGCCCGAGAGGAAAATCACCGGAGAGCAAAAACTTAAACAAAGGTAAAAGTCAATTTTTGTCTCCACAATTGCTTTTGAACCCTGAGGAGGAAGCATTTCGGGCGTCCGATTAACTTGCCTAGTAAAACGAGATTAGATCTCTTCCATTGATTTCAAAAACTTGGAAATCGTACCGTTAGATATTAAATCAAATCTCAATAGTGCGCTGTCAAATCACATATTCTCGCTACAGGGGATCACCATATGTCAATTTGGTGCATTAAATAAAGAGATACGAGAAATCATTGCGACGACTCAGAAGACGTGAGCAGCATGCTAGGCATTAAATGGTGATTGACTGTTATTTCCCCTAAAAAAATGTAGAGCGTGGTCATAGTCACGGTGTACGCTTGATTGGGCATCATGTTCGCTCGGGTCAAATGACCATGGGGCACTTGGTCAGGAAAAAAAGTAAGATGATGGCAAAGCACTCAACAATCGTCCAGTCAGTCGAACCTATGACCTCCTTCAACTAGACTTGAAAGGGAGGCTTATAATGCAGCGGATAAGGAGTGCTACAAAAGTCAAGTCAACGGTCGAGTGAACTGCCCACAGGCATCTGGGTAGACCGAGTAGCCAGATAAGAAAGGTCGAACGACTAAGCGAATTTAAGCACAAGTTAGGATCAAGCAGGACGCCGGACAATTAGCAGAGCAGATAGTTCACTCATCCGACCTTTTAGAAGCAAGTTATTACGCTGCAGACCGATCATGCAGACTGTTCGGTCGGCCCTCCGAACTTAATATCAAGGATAAAAGCAAATGTATTATCAAGTTGAGTGAGCTAGGGCATCAACTGAGTGAGTCGTTGATGATCGCTCAATTAGTTGTCCTCTCGGCCAAACTCGGTCCGTACGGAGGACCACTTGATTGTCAACCCTAGCCATAGAAAGGAGACTATTTGGCAAAGATCTCACCAACTCTCTTTGTCTCTTAGTGCAACGGTCAAATCATAATATTAATTGTCAGAAGATATGCCCTACACTTTCTTGTACGAAGGAAAGTTCCAAATATGACACGTACGGATTATTAAGGAAAGATAATTAAGGAAAGACGACGATATGTCATAAATGTTTGCTCAGTTTATGGAAGTTCTTTGATCATCGCATCAGGTAATGCTCATGTATAAATAAGGTCTTTAATAACCCGCGGAGGTATGAGATCATCATTATTCTACTTTTTATTCTCTTTCAACATTATTCACGATCGTTGTGCTAACTTGAGCGTCGGAGGACCAAAGTCAAGGACATCCTCCCTGGGCCAGTTACTAACACTTCATTCGAGTTGTTTGATTGGTGCGTAGAGTCCAATGAGTTTTCAAGGAGTTTCATCTCAATCTTTTTTGACACATAGATATCTAATTCTCTAGTATTCATCTCTACATTTGTAAATAGGATCAAGGACAATGGTTGAGTGATGAGTCATACTTCTAGCATAGTGTTGCCTTCGATTTTGATTGTCGGGCCATGGGTGATTCTAGCAACAGCGTACAACGGATATGGTTATTAGGAATTATCGATGATTGATATAGAAGAGAACCAACTCAGCCTGAAAGTCTACACAAGTGTTACACAAGTGTTAACATCTAGTTCGTCTCTTTGATTTAATGGATTTGGTTAATCCACAATTGGTTAATTTAATATATCTAGTAATTAGATTCATCTTATTTTATCCAACCTAATTAGCTTAATCTACATGACTATTAGCTTCAGTTATCTAGCTAACTTTGTCTTGACTAAATTGCTCAGCTCACTTGGAATGCTTATTTGTCCAAATCCTTTGGTGTTTTTTTTTAGTTGCTTGGATCAATTGGAATGGTTTGCTTGGCACTATTTGTTAGACTCACTTGGATATTTCACCTATCTGTTTGTGTTTGACATGTGCAACCTGATTTGACTAGTTGATCTAATTAATTTAAACAATTTCACTTGATTACTTGTCCAACTCAATTAGTGCAGCTGACTAGCTCGATTCAACTAGTCCACTTGACTCAACCAATTCATTTAGTTAGCCTAGGTTTGAGTTAGATCTATTTGAGGAAGGAAAAATAGATAGTGTCAAATTATTACTAAATTTTATTACAAATTTAAATTCAATATTAGAAACAAGGGCTAACAATACATAAAATATATTATAATTAGTCTCCACGGATGTGACTTGATGATAAAGTGCTAAGATGAACCATTAAAAAGCAACCATTAAAAAGATTAGACCGATATTCTTTGTGTAGGGTGCGTTAAGTTATTTTCCAAATTTATTGAATTAGGGAGAAAAACCGTACCTAACCAATCGACACAAGCATAAGTTAAATGGAGCAAAAATGATTGTATTCATCCCGATTCATTTAATCTAATATGATAAGATATAAGTTCCCTTGAGTTATAATATAGTGGTAAAAATATTCAATTGTCTTTTAGATATTTACGATTTGATTCTTAGCTACAATATATTTGTAGAAATTTTTCTTTTAAATAAGACCCTCAACTAAGGTATACTGAGTTTCTAGAACGTCCATCACTTAATTATTTTTTTTAATATGATAAGATATAGATTGATAAATTATATAGATATTTTAAGATTTATATAAGGGAGACCAGAAAATATTTTATACTAATTAAAAATTAACCTTAAAATCTATTTAACCATCCGTGCCAAATATCAAGTTAATCCTGTTAATTTAGAAAGCGGCTTAATTCTCTTCAAAATTTGTATTATTCTGCAAATAATGTTAAGGCAATTTCCCCATGATTCATTCCGATAAAAGGTGAGGATTTTAATAAAATTCTCGTAAATTTCTATTTTTGCAAGATTTGATAGATTTAGGTTAATTTGAGGTAATATTTTTTTTTATTATAATTCAAGTATTAATATTCGGAGAAAAATATTATACAAAATTTTTTTACTTACCACCCTAATAAATTGAAAAGCATTTACTCATTTAAACGGTCAATATTTTTAAATTTCTATAATGTACCATGATTAAGACTCGAATTTAAAATTAGTGATTAATCACTTACAGCCCAGGGCTAATTTGAGATAACTTTTTGATTCACACATGCCATATTTTCTCTTCCATTCATATCTCATAGTTTCAAGTATTATATTTTTGCTACCTAATTTGAAATTAGAAACGATTATGGAATCTTCGTCCTTCGAGGATTAATGCGAGTATAATGTTTTAGGATGGGTCTTTGTGCAAATATGTGCCCTAGATATAATCCTGTGGTCGAATTCGTTCTTTCCCTTTCTCGCCTCGTCTCATTCGATTCTTCCTCCTCCCTCTTCCTATATATCCCCGATCTGCTCCTCTCGTATAAAAGGTTCATCTTGTTCGCACAGATATCGCTTTCCCGCTCGAATACACCCGTCTTCGATCAAGCCTCGCTCGCTAGACCTGGGATCTACAGCAACGCCTATACGTTTGATGTCAAATTGGGTGCTGTTTATAAGATCTTTGTTTTCCTTCGCTGTTTATTCTCGTGCTTTACTTTCATTCTGCAGGAATGCCTGCTATGTCGATGTATCTTGCTGATCTCCCTTCCACTTCCGCAGGTTCGTGGTGATTCGGCCGGTGACATAGTTGCGTGGAGCTGAATTAGTCGTCGATTCTGTTTGTCACTGGAAATCTCGTGGAGAAGAAAGAGAGTGTCTTGTTTATTGAGCAAATCGTGTTATTTTGTCCGGTTTGGATATAACGAAGCGATTGTGGGAGTTTTTGGATCAAGTTAAGGAGAAGGGATAATATATATACTCTGAAGGAAACATCTTGATTGCTATTCTATAAGAGTCACATGGCCGAACAGGGCCTAGAGGGAAGCCAACCTGTTGACCTCGCCAAACATCCATCTGGCATCGTTCCGACACTTCAGTATGTTCCTCTTCCTAGCATTATTGCTAATTCAAATTTTGAACATAACGAAATGTGTGTAATGCTATATGAGAGGTTTTCGGTTTGCTGAAAGATCCATTCATTAGATGGAAAGTGTTCCGATTGAGTTTGTTAGAAATGCTAGAAATGGGATGTGTTGAAGATGTTCAGCAGATAAAATACAGAATTGGATGCTTGTAAACTGATGCATTTGCAATATGGTGGGTTTACAAGGATTTAACTTTTGACATTACGCACAGGAGAATTTGAAATAAGCTCATCCCTTCTCAATTAAACTTTTTTTTTCCCTTACGTCTTCAAATATTATTTCTTGGTATACAAAAATTGTCTCCAGACCCTCTTTAATGGGTATTATAGTCTCACTTAATGATCCATCTCCTTAAAATAAAGAACATATAATCGAGCCAATGATCTAATCTTAGAAGAATCTCCTAGTGACTTGACCTTAGAAGATTCCTTAATGTCTTACCTAAGAAAATCCCTCCAATGATTTTATCATGGAAGATCCCTTGATAGTGTGACCTTGGAAGTTCTCTTTGGTGACTTTATACTTGTACATGATATTCAACATGCTTATTATATATCTTGACTTAGGTGCATAAATTATAACTTATTTATACTCTTTTAAGAGACCAAAAGAGGAAGCAATACAAAACAACAATAATGCAATAAAAATGTAATGTATCTATTTGATAATTGACAATTTAATTAAGACTTAAGGATTACACCCTTTTACATTTGTTGATGAACCTAAAGCTTGCTAGCTTAGGGAGTTAGTTTTTTTGTTTATTTCTACTGACACATGCTGACAGTGTGAAAGAAATTTTACTAAGAAATGGTTATTTATAGAGTATCTAGTGATACAATAGATTAAACTCTTCTATTTATGAATTCCAATTCTCTTATAGCAACTAGGAGTTTCCTTGTTTAACTTATTTAGTTATATTTTGAGAAAATTGATTCTGGTGCACTATGTTTAATTTAGTTGTTCATTTAAATATTTCAATTTTTAAATTGTATAATATACTAACAGCATTCAAGCATTGTCTTTTCATCTTGTCGTTGTCATAGCAGTCATAGAGAGCATTTCCACTTTGTGGTTAGTCTCATAGTTTTGTAACTCATTGGAGGGTGATTGAAAAGAAAGAGAATTATAAATTTGGTTCTTCAATGATTGGAAAGAACTAAGGCATTGGAAAATGTGATTTTAGCTAATAGATGGTTGATTTTAGCATGTAGGCAGGTGCCTAGGCAGCGCCCTAGGTGGTCAGCATAAGTAAGTGAAATGTTTCATAACCATTCCAGCCAAACAAGTTAAACAATTGCAGGACATTTTCCTCCAATGGAATGAAAAACTTGGGACGTTGGCCACTGGGCGAAGAGTTGCGCACGCTTCCGGATTTACCCTGGTGGCCGGTGGGAGCTTTCCGTGGAGCCGAGCCGGTCGCCTCCTGGACTTGGGCGGTTTGCAAAATTGGATACCTGGATTATCACAAAAAAAAGAAAGGAAACAATTGGTAAAACTCATCGAATGAGATTTGAATGAGAACAAGAACAAACAAATTAGTGGTAAAACAAAAAATAGAGAAATAAATCAGTGTAAGGATGTGATAAATATGTAAAAATCATACAAATTCAATGATAAATTGATGAAAATCACCAGTGGAAAAATCAGTTGAGATTGAGAAATAAATCAATAATAGAGGAGTGGAAATTGCATACAAAACTAGGAAGCACACTTAGAGAGGAAAGAAGGAAAAATTGAAGCTGAAGATTTCCGAAATTCTATCCAAAAGGTGTTTGGTGAAGAAAATGACGGGTAGAGGAGTTGCATCAAGCATAGTAAAGAGGAGCATCGGGCAGAAGTGGGATAGAATTAGGGTACTAATACTATTAGAACCAAAATCTAACAAGTCAGGTTGTTTTCCTACTCAATCTAATGGACTGTCCTGATAGTGGGCCACCTACATCTAGGCTGCTTAAGCAGTCTGCATGGGATGATTTTTTAACCAATGGCTAATGAAAACTGCCCACCCCATAGGTGAGGTGGAGAGGGGTTGAAATGCCTACTCTATTATAGATCAAGTTTTTAAACCATGGAAAGAACATGAGGATGCGACTATTCTTGATTCATTGGAAGGGATGACCTCAAAGGTCATGACTCTGATTAATTTTCTACTATTTGGTTGAAACTTAAGCCAACAAACCATATTGAAATAGAAGTTGATATTGAACTGTGAAAGAAGCAATATATATGAGGATTGAGAATTGGGTTCACTACCTACTTGAACCTTGATGCGTAGTTCAACAGGATAGACATAGTTGCTAACAATGTTACGCTTGCTCATTTTGCCAAGTTTGCTAAGTTAGATACAATGTAAATTTAATTGTTCTTCTTGAAAAAAGTTGAAAAGCTGGAGGACAAACCTACATCAACTAGATGCTGAAGCAACATTCTGAGTTGCTAGTTATGATATATTGGACTACTAGAAGACCTTGTAGCTAACAAGAATAGTCTTAAAATTTACAAAAGGATTGTGTGGACTTGAACTAGCTCCTTGAGTCTGTTATATTTTTCACTTGTCGGCTATTTGAACTTTGTTTGTAAGAAGCTCAAGAGAACTCAAAACTTGCTGCCATGGAGTAATGTGCTAATTGTATCTTATTTTACACGATCTTATCTATAAGATAATGAAGAGATGCCCCTACAGTTCAATATCAATAGTTACTGCAGAGAAATTTGTGATGACTGGTTTCAAATTGATGAAATGTTCTTTTGGAATTATTGCAAGGCAAGGAGATGGGTGTATAACTGCATTATGGTTGGAGTATACTATAGCCCTGTTCTTGTTAAAGGAGGGATTATTGCCCTGCATGTAGGATAGTGGAAGAGGATACCAGAATTCACATGAAGCATTGGCTCATGTGAATGATCACTGATGTAGGTTATAGCAGCTTGCTGTCTGCAGCTGGGTTTGAGCGAGGAGAAATTTGTGTGACACTGGCGGACATTGTTTGCTAAGGTCGCAGATAGAGGCTGTAGTTGTATTTGTTGACGGTCAGTTGTGTAAATGGCGATGGAGGTGGTTTGTTTGTGCATGGATAGATAGAGACATGTACTCTGATGAAATTGCATCCTGCTTGTTATGCTGCTGCCCAATGCAGTTGGAGGAGATGCCGGCTTGTAGGCATCATAGGGAAAGAGTAGCTTTGCTGCTTGTTAGCTTGTGACAGTAACAATGAGAAAGGGAAGAAGAGCTATATTGCTTGCATGTTTGTTGTTTCATGACAGGAACAACAAGAACAGGAAGAAGAGTTATATTGCTTGTGTGTGGGACATAAAAGAGAGAAGACATAGATAAGGAGGGAAGGTGGCAGCCAACACACATAGGATAATTTTCTTCTTTGGAAAATTGTAACACTAGAAAGGGACTCTAACGCTGCAAAGAATTTGGGGACAAGAAAAAATATTGTATTACATTCATTAAAGAAATAACTATACATGAGTAATATAGACTAATGATAAACTCTATTAATCTAATATGTTTTAACAATTTGTATCCCAATCTGACATTAAGTGTGTTTCTTTGAAATTTTTTGTTGAAGGTTCTTGTTTGAATTTTTAATTGCTCTCTGATGGTGAGTTAATTGTCAATTACTAGTCCGGTGTCCATAGATGATTCTGAGATGGTTCTTTGATAGCTACTTTATCTTAATTATCTTCCTGTACCCTTAATGATTCTCAGAGTTTTAGTGTTCTCTCTCATCATCAGGAACATTGTTTCAACTGTTAACCTGGACTGCAAGTTGGATCTTAAAGCTATAGCTTTACAAGCTCGTAATGCCGAGTATAATCCAAAGGTATGATTTGATGTGGAAAATGAATGCCCTGTGAAGCAGGTGTTTTTCTTGATCCTCATGGAATATTCTACTCATTGATATACGATCCATTTTATTCTTTTATTCTCATAGATTATGATTCTAAAGCTATCATTACTAATTGTGAGAAACATCTGAAACTTACATTCAACTATTTAAGAACTTAATTATGAATGAACGAGGACTCTAGGATTATTGACCAACTTGACAACTGCACAATGCAGAAATAATCCAATCTTGTAGTATACTGGCATGATTATTTAATTTTTTAGCGACAAACTGAATAATTTTTTTTATCCAATTATCTAAATATTGAGAACTAGGATATTCTTATAACTTACACCATGGCTTGAAGTCTGAAATTTGGTTTATTTGGTATATTCACTCAGTATATTGTCTAGAAGCCCTATCGTATTTTGTTTTATATTGCTTTTATGCCCATCTTAATTTCAAATTTCATAGTCTAGAGAGTAAGTTGCATATATATAGGAGATTACTTGTACTGGAATTTTATAGCCAATTTTTTTTCCTTATTCAAGCAAGTTCCTACCCATCTCCACTACGACAATTGATTTGCAACAGGTAGTTTAGGATTTTATGGATTTTCTTTTCTTTTATGCAGCGTTTTGCTGCAGTAATTATGCGAATAAGAGAGCCAAAAACTACTGCATTGATATTTGCATCTGGAAAGATGGTAAATAATTTTTCTCTCATAGTTTGGATGTTCTATATTCACTTTTCTTGTACTTAATTTATTCGATTGTCTTCTTTGAAATGGGGAAACCTATAATTTGGCTGTATTTCTTGTAAGCACTTTCTGCTGCTTTCCATCATTGGTGTGCTTATTTTCCAAAATTTCTCATGTATAGCTGTGCACAGCTATCCACTCCAGAATTTCAGTATCTCTAAATTTAACAAACTTCGATAAATACCCTGTTACGTCGTCGATTCAGTTAGAGAAAATTAAAGAAAATTCATCCAATTTGAATTCTCTAATGTATTGCTCAAAGAATTTGGTATGTAGGTTTATGAACTCTAGGGAGAAATTCATTATCTTTGCAACTTTGGCAGACTGCCAAATTTTTTTGCCTGTTATGAAGGTTATGTTGATCCTGGTACATGTATACTTCTTTATGTAATTTTTGAAGCTTGATTATGCAATACATGTTTCTTTTGTATTATCTGGTGTTGTAATTCTGCCAGTGTAAGCCAAGTTAATTCTGATTTGAACAGTGCATAGTTACCGTTCACATGTTGGTACGGATTGGCTGAAACTTAAACCTTGTTTTGTACTTGATGAATTGAGAGCATTTGTAATAATCCATTCCTATTTTACTTATTTACAGTCATCTGAAAGATAGCAGTGTACTAGTTTTTTTGTTTTCCTTTTACATATATCAATAAACTGCAGGCTTTTATGTCACTAAGTTATATGGTCAAGCTACGGAATCAGGTTGCTACTGTATAATTGCATTTTGTTTAATATAGCTTGCATTACACTCTTCTTCAGTGACTTACTGATGCAGTATCTCTATTTTTCAAGATCTATTATAGCAGTAATTCTGGAAATATAACATCTTGGGTTGTTTTATACACAATAGTCAAGCAGTGCTGCCTTCCATTTGTTAAACATTGACCATGGGGTTGTTTGTGACTCACTGACTCTCGAGATCTATAAAACTTGGTAGGTATGTACTGGAGCAAAAAGCGAGCAGCAATCGAAACTTGCAGCAAGAAAGGTCTGTTCAATTCAGTTGTGAATGCATTTAATGATAAGTGACCTGTGACCAGTGATTGCAGAGTTTTATTATATATGTGTCTGCATTTGGACTTGGGAATACTAACTTTGTCCATTTGCTTTTCAGTATGCTAGAATAATTCAGAAGCTTGGCTTTCCTGCCAAGTTTAAGGTGACCACCCTTTTCTTTTATTTCTTTATGGGGGCGTACTTTGAGGTTATTTTTTTGTTTTTAATCAGTTCGATATTTTAATGTCATAAATAGGATTTTAAGATTCAGAATATTGTGGGTTCTTGTGATGTCAAATTCCCAATCAGGCTAGAAGGCCTCGCATATTCTCATGGTGCCTTTTGCAGTGTAAGTAAATGATATGTCTCAGTCCATTGAGCTTAACTATGTACTGCAACTTTCTGTAGCTATTCACTAATGCATAATCGCCTTAGGGCACTCCTTTGTTATTTGAAAACTCCTATGCATCTCTTTCTAGCTGGAGGATATATTTCCATTGACAACCAGATTACTCTTTGGAATCTTGCATTGGCATTGTCAGTGTATTTACTTGTAACCTTATACCTTTCCTAGTGTTTTCAATATGTTCATTGCAATTGTTTCAAACAGTATGAGCCAGAGCTCTTTCCTGGTCTGATCTACCGAATGAAGCAACCAAAAATTGTTCTTCTGATATTCGTATCAGGAAAAATTGTTATTACTGGAGCTAAGGTATGGATTTCTGTGACCCATAAATCCGATTCAGTTGGCGCTAATTGATATGTTATTGTAGGTGAGAGAGGAGACATACTTAGCATTTGAAAACATATATCCAGTTCTAACGGAGTTCAGGAAAAACCAGCAATGGTACACAAGGATCTCAAAAGTTGTGTCATTCTTCATTTATGATCTAACGGCCTTATAAACGTTGTTAAATATGTTTTTGTTGAACAGAGGCTGATGCCGTCAGATTGGTGCTAATGCTAGTGTGTCAAGAAAAACTTCGGTACTTGCTGTTTACATGTACCATGTAGTATTCAAGATTTGCCTAGCATGATGTAAACGTAAAATTCTAAGAGTAAGCAGCTTGTTCCAACTATATGATATAAAAAGATTTTGCCTCGTATGTCTTTATTTGCTATTGAATTATATGAGGAATTCTGTTCCCAACCACTCATCCAAGACATTCCTAACAAATAATAATCACCAACCATTTTTTGTGCAAGTGATCATGGAGATAATTTCTTTCAATCCGGGGTGACATTCAAAGTTTTTACAAGGTCATGTTAAAAACTTCCTATATTGTAGTTAGGGGTGATTGATTAATCATGGTCATCTTTATCCATGGATTTCATGGACTGTAGGAGATTCTTTGTTCCAGAATGTCATCTCGTTTTCTGCTTCTCTTTATGTTTATAAAGTATTTGAAATATGAAAAGCATGCCGATGCGTTATGGTTAAGCTAGCAATTTTGCAAAAGTGCTGTAACTTATTGGTTGACTGCGTACTGTTTGATTTGATATATCAACTTCCTTTTAATCTGAGTCAAAAGTTCATTTGTTTCCCTCTTGGATAGCCATCAATTATTTGATTAGACTCCAGAACAATATTCAGTTGGATTGTGTGACGCCACAACATCTTTTTCTTCCACATCAAAGCGGCGACTTATTTTTGTTCTGTTCTAAAGATTAAGCCCAGCATCTTATTCTTCCTATAGCAAAGGAGTGGGTTATTATTGCTTTGTCTACAGATATTAGTAATTCTCTAATGATGAGCTTGATTTACCAAATAGAACAGATATTACATAATGATTTGCGTATATGTTTGTTTCGTCAAAGTATCATTATAAAGATCTAAAAGGCTCTTGTTTTGCCCCCGGCGGTAAGTGATGGTAATGAGGGTTTGAATCTCACTCCAGGCATATTATATTGGAGGGGTTCGAATTACTTATGACGTTGAGCCATCCATTAGGATCCATCTATGCTTCTCAATTTATCTTATTAATCAATTAGAAATTTTTATGAGATTGAATCTGTCACTTCAAAGATTAGTTGAATGGTCAAATTAGATACTTGATTAAAAAAAAATAAAATCAAATAAAAGGTCTTGTTTAGTTTACTATAGTTTCCCTAATTGCTTTCTGTAGCTAATCTAGTTAGCTTGCTTTTGCTCATTCTCTGTAGACCATGATCTCGATCACGGTTCGGAATTATCATTTTTGATGGTTTTTAAAAGGTCGACTCTTAATCTTAATTATTCAAGATGGATACGATTCAATATTCAGAATGGTCGGTTCGCAGTTCAACAAACGATTTAAGATTATTATTATTATTTTAAAAAATATATATTTAAAATTATAAATTTATAAAAAAAATTAATGGTCGAAACCGTGCCTAATGGTCGGAATTAGCTCGTTGACCTAGTTGCTCAATTATATACCTTCTGGGAAGGGCGTCCACGTTGGTCGCCCAGAAATTAGTCTGCACACATTTATATGTATGATCGTGGGCGACTACATATGTGGACTGCACACGCGGCATTAATTTAAATTGTTTAAAACTTCTCTCCTGCATGCAAACTTCTTTCACCTGCATGTAGTGTGATACTATTTTAAAAAAAAAAAGCAACGTTCCGTAAAAAAGAAATGCTTTGCCGTAAAGTTGTTCAAGAAAAATTCAAGAAAAATAGCTCTTTCGCGGAGCTATTTTTCCAAAAAAAAGCTCCTCGAGGGAGCTGTTTTTCCAAAATTAGCTCCCCACGGAGCTGTTTTTCCAAAAACAATCCCTTGCTGAGCTGTTTTTCCAAAATCAGTCCCTCGTTGAGCTGTTTTTCCAAAGACAGCTACCCGCGGAGCTGTTTTTCCAAAATAAGCTCCACCAAGGAACTATTTTTCTATGATAGAGCTGTTTTTTCCAAAAACAACAATCCGCAGACCAATAAAAAATTTTAGAAAATAAAAAAAATTATATCTTCAATATTTTACTTTGAAAAGATTTCATCAATCAAATGTACATAGAAATAAGTATTTTAAATGTAAATGAACACATAAAAGTACTCATATTATATAAAAAGTAATATTTTTATTTTAAAATCATAATAAAGAAAAATAATAAATTGACATAAAATTTAATTTATATGTGTTTTTCAACCTGCGCCAATCTAAGCCCGTCGCAGGCCGATCCACGCGGGTCATGGGCCAAAGAGGGCAGACTCATGACAGACTTAGGTTGATAAAATTCCAACCTAACCCGCTTAAATTATTTTGCGGAGCGGGCAAATCTGACCGACCCAACTCCTGCCCGTGACGGATCGTGGGCCTAGGCGGGTCGACCAATGATGAACTTAAGTTGATAAAATTTTAATCTAATCAAATTAAATTGTTTAACAAAGCGGACAAATCCTACTTGCCCAACGGCCTAATTCTGTGTGCTGACTCATCTAATTCTCATTTCGATCTTCTTGGTTTATTTAGTTAGTGATCTAGTGTGAAAGAGGTAAGAAAAGAATATATCTTATCAGAGAATCACACTTTCAAGTTAATCTACTTTTTGATTTTATTTTCATAATCAGATATAAAATACAAGTAGAAAAGTATGGACTACGGAGAATAAAATAACTAAACTAACCAACTAATCACACCGTAAGAACTTTGAATATGCATTCATATATTATAGCAAAACTTTGGTAAGTAAGATAGTGATTCCAGTCTGGTTGATGAGAGAAGAAAAAAAATAGTGATTCAAGACACACGACTTAGCAAGGTAAAATTTAACAATGCATTAATTAAATATTTTTCTAAAGATAAATTCTGATCAAGTTTCTCTATTTACTTACACAAGAACATTTATATTTGTGTGCGTAAGTAGGACAGTAAATGAGCAAAATCGAGTCAAATTTTATAGTATTAAAGTTTATTTAATAAAATAATCGAGTCAAACTAAGTCAGATTTAAAATGAACTAACCTTTTGAAATATTTATTTAAACTTTATTTATTTTTTATGGGCATGAGTTAGATTTGTTTAGATATTATCGAACTTTCAATTCAAACTTATTTGATTGTTTGAAATTGTTATATTTTAAGCTTGTTTACTTGATTATTGAACTTGATAATATAAACTCATTTTTTTTTCATTTTAAAAGTGTTTTTGTTTATTTAGCATATTAATAAGAGTTTATTGATGAATACGGTTGATGAACATTGACAAGCCGAACACATATGTGTTTAAGCTTGTTTGTGTAGTTTAACGAGTTGTTCAAGTTTGTTCAATTAATTGATTTTGTATGTATTGAATGAACATAAACAAACTCTTACCAAATAGAATACTAAATTTGTTTACGGATGTTCAGTTTATTTAAAATCCTATGAGTAAATTATACTCTAAAGTCTAAACCAATAACGTTGTTCAACAGAGCAACCTTTTGGAGAGCATAACTTTTGACTCGGAACTTAAAATCAGGCTATGTTTGTACTCACGAGTTTAGAACTTGGAGATCTATATTTGTTAATGAGGTACCCGTAACAACTAAGTTTCAGGCCTAAACGACATCGTTTCGGTCCGTTTCAAAGCCTCATAACAATTTTTTTTTACTATTTTTAATAAATTGTATATTTTGGATATTTAGACTATTTTTAGTATTGTTATCTTGCAGTTAAAGTATTTGATCTATTTAAGCATCCTATTTAATATTTGAATATAATTTTGGTTTAATTCTATTTTAAGCCGTCTCCGTCTTAGAATGAGGTATTTTTCTTATTTCTGGTATTCTCTTTTGAATCAATAGATTACAGAAGTATCAATTCTGGTATCGATGTGGAGTCAATAGCATCCGCTGGATCATTTACCTTCCAAGTTAAACTTCTAAATTATAAAACAAAGAGAGAATGACAAGCACTAAATATGCCAAGTGGCAACAACATTGCGTGAGACAAGAACAATTAATATTATTAAATTATGTCTCAAACATAATGTGAACACATGGTGTCCCGATGAAGAATTGAATTCTGAACTTGGTTTGTTCTTTTAATTCTGGTAGTGAATCAAAGCACGGACAGAAGAATAATGTGCGATGATCATAACCTTCCACTTGCAACCCCAAACGATACAACACATTTAGCATTTCATGCCTCTAGCTCTATCTAGGACTACTACTACAAAAAAGGAAAAATAAACTCCATGGCCATGGGCAACAATTCCTATCAGAATTCTGTGTCTCACCCTGCATCGACCACAACTTAACTCTTTCTATCTACAGCTCTGATTGCTCACTTTAAACAGCATCCTCGCGCGCTGAATCGTTGGGCTTGCACTTGTGCAGCGAGAAGTCACAAGCTGCGACTGCGTCCGCCACTGTGAGGAAGATCCACTCATGGCCAATTGCTTCAAGGACCTTTGATGAGTCTAGCTTCTTCATTACCTCACTCCCTGGGTTTGCTAGCACAAGCTGTTCACATTGCAAGCAAACAAGTTAGGGGGGCAATTGTAGACTGAATCGGTTTTGCGGAAGTTTCTCACCTTTATGTCGATTCTCTCCATGATCTTTTTCACCTCTTCTATCATGCTGATTCCACTGGTGTCAATGCTACCAACAGCTGCAGTTGGAGATATCAAATTAAGGATTTTTGTACAAGTTTACACAAAGAAGCAGTCTAGCTTACCACCCAAGTCCAAGATCAAGTAGTGTAAATCCGTTTCCTCCCCCTTCAAGCTCTTGGTCTCCTCGTCAATCCACCTTGATATCCTATCGAGCAAAGATCGATACATGTGTACTAGTTAGAGGTGTATTTGAATTAGTTTGCTTAAAAGTTTGTTTATATGCCAACCTTTCTCTCAGGTAGCCAGCATTGGCAAAGTATATAGGTGCATCGATATGAAGGATGAGAACTCCGGGAACACTTTGTGCCATTGAATACTGATCTACTCTTCGATACGCCATCGAATTGGGGATGTGACCGAGTACAGTAGTCCTCGGCCTTGCAATGAAGAGCAAGACCCTCAGTATGGAGATCGACACCTGAAATATTCAAATGGATGAATCATGCAAGATGCTACTTGACCTACATAAGATTAGCTTTTATGATGAACATACATACCGCAATAACTAGTCCTATCTCGATGCTACCAAAGACAACTCCCAAATATGCACCCAAGCAAACACAGAAATCAACCTTGTCGACATGCCACAAATGCATTGCTGCCTCGTAGTCAATGAGCCCGAGCATCGCAGAGATGATGATGGCCGAGAGGACGACCATAGGGGTGTAGTAAAACAGCGGGGTTAAGAACAACAAAGTGATCATAACTGCCAATGCCATCACCACATTGGACATTGCGGTCTTGCAACCCGCATTGTAGTTAACCGCCGATCGCGAGAACGGCCCTAAATCATAAAGAATTTTGCATTCAACAAGCGAGTACTGCATTAAGTGAGATTGGAACATCATGGTTGATTATGTTACCAGTTGTTAAGTAACAAGAGGTCAGTGATCCCACAATGTTCATCGTCCCGAAAGCTATCATTTCTTTGTTGCCATCAATGTGGTAGTTCTTGAACATAGCAAAACTTCTTCCTACTGCAATACCTTCCTGCAGCCACACACAATTATTACTGATCAGTGCACAAATTGATTGAAGTCTCAGTGCAAAAACCCTTTCTTTTCTTTAAAAAAACCTACCGCGAGGGCGATTATACCAGTGATAATACCAGTCTTAAGTGCAACCATAAGATATGATGGCTTGAAGGTCAAGCTCGTCGCTGACAGTGGATTCAGACCCTTCTTCAGGTGCCCAATCTGCAAATAGAAGTGAGGCTCAACCAATAAATAATTGTATACAGAGATCAGAATTGAGCTATTAGAAGTGAAGAACTAAAGAGGAACAAATTCTCACCACTTCAACTCCATGGTTTTCTGCATGAGTGAGGTAGACGAGAAGGCTTCCAAGAATCACGGAAGTTAAGGGGGCAGCTGCTGAAACCCAGAAGAACCTTGGCTTCCTTTTACTCTGTTTTTGTCATTACCAAGTCTTGTTAAAGATTAATCATTTCCAGAAGGTAAGTTTCTTACAGAAAAAAAAAAAAAGAACAGTGAGTGAATTCACTCCCATCAAAGAATTAATACTACGAACTACAAGTTGCGTGCACGTTTTGATGAATCAGTAAGGTGTATCGCTGAGTGAGGCAGCAAACAAGAACAAAAAGACAAGATTGATTGATGATGACAACTGGTGCAATAATTTGCAAGGCCAAGTCACGGGCTGGCTTGTGTACTCTCACGGATTAAGGACAGATTTGGTTGATATACAGATTTGCTTATCTCAAAGTTTAGCACGTTTAAAGTGCTTAAATCTTGTATCAGTTTGGAAAGCAGAGTTCTGCAACTATCTGTACTTACGAAGAAACGGGTGAGGAGAAGGAAGAAGAGGAAGCAGCACCCAAGCACGGCTGTTTCCCACCTCCACTGCACGAGAAAAGACACCGACCATTTGAAGAGACGGAAATATTGTATCGAAATTGGGAATTTGGAGTTGGAAGGAATGGAGAATTTGAACCTGATGAACTTGAGAAAAGACTGACTTCATGACGGAGATCAGATCAGTAGCAGTCGTGAAGTGCTGGAGACCGAGCACCCCCTTCAGCTGCTGAAGAGAAACTACGGTGGCAGCCCCTGCCATGAACCCTACTATGGTTGCGTGGGACAAGAAGTCCACTATGAACCCGAGCCTGAAGCGATCGTTAAGTTCACAGATTAAAACAGTGAAATCGTTAGATTTGGAAATCGGTGTTGCAGTTTGAAGCTACCTGAGGAAGCCTAGGGCGGCCTCAAAGAGGCCGGCGAAGAAGGTGGCGGTAAAGGCGACGTGCAAGTACAATGACGGCTGCTGCGTCGGGGAGATCTCCTTCGACAGCATGGAGCCGATCAAGAGCGACGCGACGGCCACCGTGCCGACGGCCAGGTCGCGTGAGCTCCCCATCATCGCGTACACCAGCGGCGGCACAAAGCTCGAATCTTTTTCGACGTAAGCAAGAAATTAACTGACGAATCCATCGAAAAGTTGTTAAAAATTGGATTTTTATAGGGGGTGAGTGATTACAGAGGCCGAGGATGGGAGGGAGGTTGGCGAGCTTGGCGTAGCTGATGCCCTGGGGGATGGCGAGGCTGGCAATGGTGAAGCCGGCGATGAGGTCGGACTTGAAGAAGGATAAGGTGTAGGTGGGGGCCCAGTCGAGGATGGGAAAGAAGTATTTGAGGCCCAGGACGAGCTTCCGCGGCGCCGGCTGGTGGCGGAACTGCCGGAGGGGGTCGTCCGGGAAGAACGTCTCCTTCAGGTTAGCCTTGAAGGTGTCTAGGAACGGCCGCGACGGCGGAACCGGAACCCTCCGGGCGTACTCCGTCCCCGCCGGCAGCTCCGCATTCCCCATTCAAGTATTGAAAGAGCGTAGCAGAGCAGGCTTCGGCGCAGGGAAGAAGAAGAGCCAGGAGGAGCCTTTATATAGCGAGTTGAGCTGTCTCTCACATCGGTCCCACGGGAAGGATACGTGGCAGGCATTTAGAGGCTGTTTAATGGAGACAGAAAATGGGCGAGCCAAAAAGGAAAATAAATAAATTAAAGAAGGATTTTATATCAACGAGAGGTTATAAAATTAATATATTTATAGTAAATTAAAGATTCAAAAATTTTGTTACATCAAATAAAATATAATTTTTATTAATATTAATATATTTTTGATTAAAAGTTTAATTTTAGTTTCATTTTAATTGGTATCAAAGTTAAAATTGTTTTTAATATTAATTACCCTTTCATTTTCAATCACTTCCTAGCATACCTATTTGCGAGTTGCGACCCCTATTCCATTCCACCATTATTGCATCTCCCTGGCTATCTCCATTACTGTTTATCTCCCAATCGGCTTTCTCATTATAGTAATCGATGTCGATCACTGTATGTCACTTATTTAGGATGGATTAATGGTTAATTAGTACATGAAATATTACTATAAAGAGGTCGGGGGTTAAATCCTACCGAAGTCAAGTGTTTGCCCTCCCTTATGCATTAGTCACTATTTGGACTAGTACATGTCTGCCCTCCCTAGGCGTTGGGGTGAGCAAAGAGCGAATCACCTTTTTACCACCACCTTTGTCCCTCAAAGTATATCTTCCTCCCAAACAATTATTTATAATAATTTTATCGTGTCTCTCCTATAATCCTCAAACGTTGTTGTCCGGCCCTTCACGCGATAACTCCGTCCACAAAAGAATGTAAAAATTTTTGAACGGTAGAGCATAGTGCAGTAGTAAAGTTTTTAATAGACTACCTTAAGATTCCATGATGCAGCTACAATATATTGTAGAATATTTTTCTTTAATAGGATAAAAAATTTAACTATTGGAAAAGGAGTCGTTCATGTTTTTAGATTTACCTAGTAGACAGACCAAAGGGAAGGTCGTTGCCCATCTCTGTTATACATGATGCATATAAAGTAAGCACCATAAGCGCCCAGGGCTTTTTACATGTGAGAGTCGCCCACGCGGGGTGTGCATGCTAATTTTGCTATATATATACACACATACACACATATAAGAATGTTACCCTGTTTGACGTGTCCTGCACGACTGTAAGCGACATCCGACGCGGGTGGTCTTACACAGCAAAACTCAATTTTGTAAATTCCTCACTCATCTGCATGCAACAGCTTTCTCTCTTTCATCTCAAATTAAAATAAATTATTTTTTCTCTCTCCCTAATTGCATATAGCTACTAGCTGCAACAAGGTGTTGTTGCAGTTACTAACTGTAATAAGTTGTTGTATGCAGATGAGAGAGGAAAGAAGAAAAATGTATTGCATGCAGATGAGAGAGAAAAGTTGCACTACAAAAAAGATCAGCATTGTCGATGGAATTTTCCGTCGTAATTCCATCAGACGAAGCCTTTAGTGATTGAATTATAACTAAAATATCTTTGTCGGAAATAGATTTACCGAAGGAACACAATATTCCGTCGGTAACCACCGACGGAAATTAGTTTCCGTCGGTGATATTTCCGATGGAAATTAATTTCTATCGGTATATAATACCGACAGAATATTGTGTTTCATCGGTAACTACCGATGGGTTTTGATTTCCATCGGTAAACAGTACCGACAGAATACACTACCGATGGAATATTGTATTCCGTCGAAAATTCCAATTCGATAACTACCCACGGAACACCTAATTCCATCGGAAATGTGGTTTGATATTTACCGACAGATATTTATTCCGTCGTTAATTTTTTTAAAAAAATTAACAACTAAGATTCGTATTGATCTCTTCCCTGTATACATATTTCAAATATCTATCCAATCATAGACGATGGTCTTTATAAAACATTCACATTCACAACATATCATATCATACACATTCACATCATTTCATTCACATCACATTCACACCATACAATTACATTCACATTCACATTTCACACTAATTTCAAAGTTATACATATAAGTATCAAAACATAAATGATAATATAAAATAAGTAAATAAGTATCCATAACACAA
>JBAMIB010401594.1:0-20212 GCA_037177415.1 Kaempferia rotunda | reverse complement strand
GTTCTTTAGCCTTGTAAAATGTGAAAAAAAAAATTGTTATGTATTTTGTTTGTATGAGCAGATGCTTCAGATTTATTTGATGTGCTTTTTAGTTAAATGCCTAGAAGAATCAGTTTTATCTTTCAATAATTTCAGTGGCACCATAATTTAGACTATATTTACTCTTGTAGCAATGCTGAATTCAATGAGGCTATGCCATAGAATAAAGGATTTGAAACATGACTTTGATGAAGTTCAAATAAAATATTTCTTTTCTTTTAGTATTAACTGTTGTTAACTTATTATCTTGATTGTTCGTAGATACATATTCTCATGAAATATCTGATCTAAGCATCATAAGTTTGACATAAACAACCAGTTTAGGAAGTAGCATTAGTAATTTTCAAGAACATGGATTCTACTACATTTTGTCTAATAATAACCTTAGCTTTCTTGGTACTAAATTTACATGTTTTTTTGATTGAATAATCCTCTGCCAAATCACAGTTTGACTGCTCCATCCTATTTCCTTGTACACTCAGTTTACACAAGTTAACAACTTCCTGATCACTAAAATTCATGTTTTAATGGCATCCTGCTAGTTAAGTGAAATTTCTGAAAAAAACTATTTGAACTCTCGAGCAAATCACATTAATATGAAAAGTTGTAAGCTTTCTAAATTGTTCATTAAAAAAAAAAACCCTTGCAATTTTTGGTCCCCTTGCAGATTATTACATACACATGACAAGGATAATACACTTGAAGGACATGGTTCCTGCAGCAACCAACACTGTCAACGCACAATTTATACTGCTGGAGAAAGGCAGCATTGCTCAGGATGGGAAAGAGATGACTTGCCTGGCATTAGTAGCTGACGAGACTGCATCAGTTCACTTCCAGATGTGGGGAAGTGAGTGCGGGACCTTCGAGCCCGGCGACATCATTCGCCTCTCTGATGGAATATTCTCTTACCACAAGAACAATCTGGTGCTCAGGGCTGGCAAGAGAGGCAAAGCTGAGAAGGTTGGCGAATTCACCATGCTGTTTGTGGAAACCCCGAACATGAGCGAGATCCGATGGGCACGCGATCCTAACAATCCAAAGAAGTTTGTGCAGGAAGCTATTGTCTCGCCACACTCGAGGATCTTTGCACCCCCAAGATAACGCCCCTTTAAATGTTCTTGCTCAAGAATTCAGATTGTATATTTTGCGCTGTCTTCCAAAGTAGTGGTAAGAATGGAGGTGTTTTAGAGCAAACAAGAAATCTGTAGGTCTCAAAACATTATTTAACTTGCAGTAGCTTTGTTATTGAGCGGAAAAAAAGCTTCAGCATGTATTATTGAGTGCCAACTTCTTGTACATTATACTTTCTGTATCCTTTTTAAAATAATAATAATAATAATATATCAAGTCGCAAAGTGTAGTATCTTACAAAATGCAAAGTAAGAAGACAGTGTACAATAAATTCAAAACCCATCCATATTCCGCTCTTTAGTAAACTAATTTCTGAAACATATATTCACACTCTTCTCCAATGATCTATGAACATTGCGAGTCAAAAATCAAGTTACTACATTAAATTATAAGAATCAGAATCTGTTCAGACTTGCGATCCTGCTCCATTCTTCACGAGCCTTTCATTTGCCAAGTTGTCAGAGTTCAAACGTCCACTGTTCTAATCTGTCGAACAAAAGTATCATTTACTCTACTTAACTACAGCAAAGAACAAAAATAGAAGAATTATGCATGCTGCAAAAGTCCTAGATATCAACATCGGAAAGAAATTGACATGGACAATATTTAACCGACATAGGAATAGAAAATATATTCTTAAATTGAACTCTTTGAATATAATATCAAACATGTGCTAAAGTAGTTCCAACTTCTGCTTGCGCATTGTTCCTACCAAAATATAAATCCTAACTTCCCCATAAATGCCTGTATTAAATGGGAAGGAAAACTCATTGTTCATAAGATATTAACATACAACCAATGTATCAAAGAGAAGTGCCAACCAACATATTTTTGGAACTTCTGTTTGAAAATGGAATAAAGAGTCCTGGCAACTATAATGATATGACTAAAAAATTATACTTTTTGTGAAACGTGAGTAAAAGAGGGTGGAATTGGAATATCACTAGTTAAATTATGCACAAACAGCTAAAAATTTTGAATTTAATTAATAGCAATAAAGTTAAACCAGATAGCTTGGACAACCTATGATTTGAATACACCAGAAAAAATTCAAAGAAATGACAATCAATCAGAAAAAATTAAACCAGTAAAAATCTAACAAATACGTGCATAATTTTGAAAAATGGAGAAGCGGCTATATGGATACAGGAGATGAAACATAGATAATTAAAGAAAATATAACTAGGGAGTCGAAGCTTACCAAAAATTGCCATCATTCTTGTTGAGAATTAATGACAGACAACTCTTCTTCATACTCCATTGTGTGTAGTGAGCATTCCCTTTCAATCAATAAAAATTCCTGAAAAATATGTCCAGTTAATTTCTTTTGTCACATGTTTTGTGGGGGAGCTGGCAGTGATACCCAAGAACAGTTCAAATAAATATACATGTTGCAGAACTTAAACTATGATGATTTGTTCATTCACGTAGAATGTTGAGGGCAATACCTGTAACTGGTGATGACTAAACAAATTAAGGATTCCATATTCCGAAGAAGCAACTAATTCTAAAAGTGCATCACGATGATCTTTTAAATTGCCCGTTTCAGCAAGAGAAACTGACACCTATTGGTGAACAAAAAAGAACTAATAAAGACTTCTAACATCATGAAGTATGTCAAGGAACACAGATAGCACAGAAATAAAAAACATCAAGGTTGAGATTCTAATTAACCTGCATACAACGAAGAATAATTTCTGGTAGACAGCACCTACGATTAAGCCCTTTCACTATGTAATTAGCAGGGTTTATCAATAGATCTTCCTTGAAATACCAAGCATCAAGCCGAAATATCTCCATTCTAACTCCAGGTTGAAACCGGTTAAGCTCACCTGGTAGAATGATTATTGACCTTCTCACAAGATAATAAGAATAATATTGCATATTAAGTGGATTATGATACCAATACCTTTGAAACCAGCAGCCATGATAGTGGCAAGAAGGCCACCGTCATTAGCTTCATGAAGTCCAAGCCCATCACCATCGACAGCCAAGCAGCGAAGTACAATTTCAACACAATAGTTGTCACATGAAGAAATTGCAGCATTGACCTGAAAACTTATATCACAAGTTAGAAACAAGGAAAAGACTAGAAATTAGGTGGCAGAATAGAATCGAGCGCCACATTATCCATGCCAATAAAATACACCTAGACTGTTTCAAGTCCAGCAACAGCAAGTGACAAAAATCATGCCAATCAGATTCAGAATTCTGTTTCTGCAGAATTGAGCAGACAAATCCAGAAATGATTTTAAAAGGCACTACTGAAACCCATGTGTGAATATTTCCCTGATCAACAACAATAAAAAGGTTGGATCCGTACTATTTAGGTTCAGATATATAAATTGTAGCTGCACTTACCTCCTCGATTCTCCTGCTGCATACCAACTAAAAGTTATAACATGATTTAAATGGACAGCTCATTCACATCAATTTTCAACTTCTTTGTATAAATTTCATTATGATTTTTGTTGTGAGAATCATTTATCCAGTGGATTTCTACTTTAAATTGTTTTTCCTGCTTTTTTAATAAATAATTTATGATGTGTTGTTTTAGGTTTCCACTCAATTTTGACCATTTCTCTCACTACAATGTGGTTTCTCTGATAAAGATTAACACTGCAAATGAGATGGAAAGTAATTATCCGACTAAGAATCTAAAGAAACACCACTAAAGATTGCAAAGCAAAGTGCATAATTGTGATTGCAAATGCAAAATGCCTAAAATAAATAAATTAAAAAAAAACATACCCGTAATTCACGATTTACCACATCGTCGTCGCTGACTGATGAGTAGAGTGCACTAGTCAATGTTGTACATGAGGTTGCATCAGGGATCATGCATTCACCGGAAGGCTGACAAAGCATAGCAGTAGCATGCAGTTCAATATAAACATTCCCAGTAGGATCGTGCATACTACTATGAGCTGCATTCAGCCAAGGGGTCCCTCCTAAATCAAGAAAAAAAAGCTTACTTAATATCAGTCAAAGAAAGAAGGTTAAGTCCCTTTATGATAATATGAGCTGCTAGAGAAATAATGTACCAAGTAAATTTTCAGAAACATATCAGATGAAGCAAAATCAAATTTCTAATTGGTTTTGAAAATTCAGAATGACATAGGAGAAATTTTGGGAATTTAAGTTATACCACCTTTCATAGTATTTGCAAATAATCCTCATACAATGTCATGTTCATCTCTTCCACAACTTTAGCTTTACACTAGAGCATCAGATTGTTAAGTCATGTCCAAATTATTTATTTTCTTGCACTTTCTTCTGCTTCATCCTCAGCTAGAGGCAAATCCACTGCATTATGTTGCAACAGCATCTAATATTACACTTCCAACAAATCTCCAACCTATAGAGAATTTAAACCAAGAATCTGAATTTCAAAAGTCACCAGTCATTTTCTTTACTTTCTGTCTCATACTAATAAATTCCATAGCAACCTGTCAATGTTGTGGGTGAGGACAGAACCACCATTCACACCTTGTGAAATGTTTTAGGAGTCTGATACAGAGTAAAGTGTATCAATGTCACTAGGTGTTCAGAGAAAACAAAAGTACAGTTTGCTGTAATCGGTCAATCCCATAGATCACTGGATGTATAGCAGCTTCATCAGTGCCTTGCCTGATTTCAGGTAAGATTGATTGAATCCAATGTTGATTCCCTAGTTATAATTCTGCTATCAATCATGTAAGCTTGCAATCATCTGCATGGCAATGTTCCACGAGATTGTGGCCGCTGGAAAAATCATTTGAGGATTTCCTTGTCAAACTCCTCAGGGTCCTCCCTTTTCTTTCTACCTATTGTTGATTTGTGACACAACAGACAAAAAATGTAGCTCAGATGGTGTTTAGGAAATGAAAATTGATTTGTTGGTTCACTCTTTTGAGTATGGTATATAAATGAGCAATCACCCAATTCCCCATCCCTTACATGTCAAATAGATCCACTAGAGTCCAGTGTATCTACTGAATGACCAGTGTTCCTGCAACCTGTTGCCAAGTCCATATTGTTAACATTTACCCAACAAGTGCAAATGTTTGCTCATCAATTTCATTCCAACAAACAAGGGTTTTAGGATACAAGGAAATGAACCTGATCACCTGAGGCTAAATGAATAGAAAGAAACTTCTCCACAAGTCAATCTCAATTTTCTGCTGTAAAAGAACATTTTAATCTGTCTGCTGAGATGATCAATGTTCAGGAATAAACTCCCATTAGTAGCACACATCAAATTTCATTGTCATTTACTCGTATCACTTCTCCCAAATCATACAAAGGACTCATAAAAATTAACCAGCATAAAAAGTAAAAGAGTTAGTAGATTTGATTAAAAAAAACTGAGGTGGGGATAGAGTTATGATGACAAGGAAAGATGGGCTTAATAAAGGAGTCAATATCAAATCCTGGACCGTAGAATTATCTGATCCTATGAGTCGATCCAATTTAAAAGCTTGCCAACAGTAGTCAACAAGAGATCAGATTGTCAGATCAGACGGGATTGTGATTGTACGATTGATTAAACCAAATTAAAACTTCATTAAATTTCATTGCACGCCTAAAACATTTTGTCTAACCACCAAAACCCATAGTGTCAACTGTCAACCCCTCCTCTATGTCTGCACCTTTGAATCTCTGGACCACCTACCTTCACATCTTGTTGCACCTCATATTTGGCCCTTAGGGCTAACCCAGGTGGTTGGGGCATGGGAGCGTGGCCAAAGCGGCCCGGGGTCAATTCTCGTTGGAAGGTCTTGCGGCCTCTGTGGACGATTCCCACTCATGTCCTGCTCACCTAGGTTCCTGCTGAACCTCCTCCCAATGATGTGGGACAATCATGGGGGACCGCTAAAGTGGCGGTTCCACGTTTTTGTTGCACCTCATATGCAAAACGTTTGTCCCCTCGGGACACTCTAGTTGTAGGCGCATGAGGTGCTGCCAACTTAAGTATGGGGTTGGAATCTCAACATAGCCGAGGTAAATGCCTCCCTCATGCGCCAACCACTAGTCCAAGGGCTAATAACCACCCGTCATTTACCTCCTCTGTGTTGGCCCAGGACAGATTGGCGGGGACGCTGGGGGCGAGTGTAGTCGCCTTTTGCCAAGTTGTTGCACCTCATATGCTGTCTCATCCACTGCTTGAACTGCAAATCACATCATCACAGCCTTGCCACCAATCCACTGTATCATTGGCTTCACATGGAATCGCTCAACAATCTTCCCGCAAATGGGAGCACTCTTTCTTTCTAAGACTTGTTTGCCAACTACTCAAATAGTTTTCAGACTTTTAACCACTCAAATCACCGTAAAGATAATTGCAAAGCAAGTTTAGTCAATGATAATCAAGGAATGAGCATATTCATATCATTGAGAATAAGCACATCATGCATGTAGCTAAGCAGCAGATTTGAAAATGTGCATATGATATACTTACTTAGTAAAAGTGACAATGACGTATTTAGTGTTTCTACTGCTGCAGCGATGGCTCTATCCTTTTCTTCTGAAGAAATCTCAGAAGGTGGAATAGCTCCATTCTCAAGTTCAAATTTAAGCCAATTCCGATATGTTGCATCACATGCATAATACTCACGCTGATTGTAATTAGACAGAAATTTTAGTGTCATGCCAGAAATAATAATTATTGGCATAGGCAATGTCAAAGGATAATAAATGAGCAAACATACCCAATCTTTAAACTCTTCCAGATTCTCACTGACATCAACTTCTTCAAGAGAGAGTAGAGTTTCTTCAGGCTGTTTCAGTGGTTCGGCCAAGAAACTGAGTAACATATGTGGTCCTATAGGCAACTTAGGAACTCTTGACAAGGATATTAATGCAAACTCCCTGAACAGTATGTTGCTGAAGAAGAAAAAATAATGTCAAAATCAAATATATTACTTTTAATTCTTAAATGCATTTTAGTGAATATCTATGTCCTGAAAATATACTCAACAAATTCTTGACAAAGACAATACAATGAGCTCAATTAGTGAAGGCCTGATTTGTGAGAGATAAACATTACCTATGGAATAAAGCCCTTGTAAGAAGCTTTGCATTGATGATCTCAAAATGTCTTATGGTAGAAGGTGGAGAGAAACAAAGCCACTGAATAACAGTAGCTTTTTGAAGAGATTGAAGACGAAGCTGTTCCACAACATCAGACAATTTGCCATCATATTTATTAGGTTTTGTTTCCCGTGATCTCAAAAGTACCCTGAAATAATAATTAAATGTAGAAAATGCTGTGAGCTCATGTTTGTAGCATAAAATAACCTGCACAATAATAATGTTTTTTGTGGACTCACTTCTCTATAATCTCCTCAAAACAAGCTTTTGAACCATCTTCTGATGAGAAAGGCAGATATTCCATACCCAATAGAAAGATCTTATACTTGACATGAACGCTTTCATAACAAAAAAGTGAGGAAAAAAAAATATGGAAGAAGGGTCAGTAAACTAAATACAGGAAAACAAAATCAACAAAGAAAAAGGTGAGGAAAAAATTACCCTGAAAAAAAAATTTAATGTCCATCAATGGTTCAAGTAGTGCAAAACAGAAAACATATAGCAGCTAATAAGTGGATGACAGGAAAAAAAAAAGAGAGAAGAAAATGAAACACATTCAGGTCACAGCAGACCCGCATATATGTACAATTATTGTTTTAAAAAATGGTTGTAAATAATAAATTCAATCTTGGATCATGCATTTTATGTCACGCATGGATGAATCAAACAGAATATGTTGGCATTGATAGGAGACAATAGATTCAAATGGAACAGAATATGTTGGCATTGATAGGAGACAATAGATTCAAATGGAGGGCATGTATCCCCAGGACAGCCCCTATATAACTACCACACTATTTTTCCTCTGTCTTTAACTTTTATTAAGGAAAAAAGGGTAGCAATTTCCAATATTATAACAATTAACCCAAATGGGAAATTAATCTCAACATCACTATTATCCTTTTATTGGTAGCTTTTAAAAAATATATAAAGAGCCTATCACTTTTTAAGAGATTATAACAATTAGTACTAACGAGAAAAGTATTCCTGACATCAGTACAATTCTTTCATCAGTTACTTAAAGGAAATAAATAAACACATGGCCTACAGAAAAGATGACAAATTCAATAATTTTCATCTGAAATGACTGGAGGATCAGCATGATGCTTGTGATTGCAAGCATTCATCATTATAAATATTTATACATTGAAATATGAGAGTTTAGCTCCTTCCATACAAAAATAATAAGCAAATACTGTAGAAACTCGGAAGGCACAAAGCTATTGAAATACTAAAAACATAGTTACAAGTTACAACTAAGTCACTTCAGATTTAGTAAAATGCTACATGACTTGTACATTTTATCCTGACAAATAAATAGGTTGTATCATTGAAAGGATAAGCAGATAAACTACAAGTTCCAGTAACCAAATCATACTCCTTAGCGCACTAAAGGATGATCATGAACTTAAATGTAACAACTAGGTTATGTAACTTTCAGAATTACCTGCTATTTAACCTGAGCTCCATCATTTGGACAAAGAGATCCACACAAAGGTGACGGGCAAGCTGAGAGGCATATATTCCAACCAATTCCTCTTGTTGTTTAGAAAATAAAAACATAGCATACCTGTTATTACATGCAAATTTAAGACGTTTTGATTAATTGTTTATGCAAATAATCATGAAATGATTAGCCTTTTTCCTCAGTAAGGCCATCACAAAAATTAGAAGAGGTTCAATTAGCAACGTCTCTGAAAAGGATAAATCCGCAACTCAGGAACAATAACAGAAACCAAGTTATCAAGAAATCAATTCGTAGATGGATCCAAGCCCAAGTTGAAATGCAGCACAGGTCCAATAAAGCATATGTGTAGAGATCATCCTACGGTAATTCCATAGGCCGTTTGTGGAGATCATGGTGTGAGATTTATCTAGTGGAGAAGATGATGGGTTCCATTGAAGCAGCAACAGCAGCATCCAAATTTGTAAAATATACATAGAAGTAAGAGCATATACACAAACTTACATATGAAGTATGAGATCACCAACAACCATCAGCTTCTCCTTGAAGGCTTCCTTCATGTCATCATCAAGTAGATTACGAAGAACCAGAACTACATGTGCTCCGAAGCGAATCAGTTCTGGGTCTCCATTAGGCCTGAGTAGCAATATCTTATAAGAATAAAACTATAACACTCAAAATATCTGCCTGGATTAAGAAGAGAACCTCAGAATATTTTGTTCATCTTCTGCAGGGGATATCCAAGCCCATAGTAGCTCTAGAAGGTGTCCTATATCTCCTAGCATGAGATTTATCTATAAAGAATTAATTAGAGACTCAGGATAATATAATTGAATAAACCCAATGCTACACAAAAATTAGCATCCACATACTTTACTAAGTTTCTTCTAATTGTTCTTGATTCTTCCTATCTGGCTTTCTTTAGTATGATCTGTTTCCTAATCCTATTATTACTATAACTGATCAATATCTTTGGCAATGTGTTTGATAGCTTAAATCTGTAAATCTAGCAACAGGTTTAGAGGAAAGAAAAGAATCAACAAGCTTTGACCCTGTTTGCGAACAAGATGACAACTAATATTATCTATTCCAACAATATCTATTCCAGCTTCTAGAATTTTCATATTTGTCCATTGGCCCAAGTGTTCTATTTTATGCTTTAGTCTGACTGGCTGTTAATCTTAGATCAGTTCGAATTTGGCCATCTCTACCTCTATAGAACAAGAAAGTTCCTAGAATAAAATAGCATGCTTTGGAGACTTCTAGATATACTCATATCTATTTCACATATACAAAAAATTTATTCATGTCTTGAGATTGCTAGAGCAGAGCAATTCCTAGAGAACAAACTTAGCATAATGGTAGTATGTTTGAATAACTTGCTCATCTTTCATCTCATTTTGGATGTATTCAATCTTCACGTGCATTTTTATTCCGAGAGTATACTACTGCACCAACTACATCTTCAGTTTCTCCAATTGCATTATTTTCAATATATGCACAGTTTTCTTAAATCAGTCTCACTTACCTCGATTTGCCGATGTTGTTCTTTGCAAGCTCTAGAAACTGTTTCATTAACAACCTCACTGCAGTAACAAAAAAAAATAAACAGATCAGACAGAAGAAGGTTACAATGAGAAGGCATGGTAGCACAAAACCTTGAATGAAGTTTTTGAAGTAGTGCTGGAAGATCCCGTGGTTGCTGATCAAATACATGATATGGCCAACTTTCTACTGTAGATCCATTTACATCATCTCCATACGGTTTGCCTTCCACTCTACCTTGTTGAGATTGAGATAATTCTATGTCCACTTGGACATCAAGCCATGACTTTGCCATTGCCCAACAAGCTGACTATATCCACAAATAAATTCAAGTGAACTAAAAACTTCTAGACAATGAAAAGCAAGGAAACTACTAATCCCAGTGGAAAGCTACAAATTAAATGACACGTTACAATAACCAAGAGATAAAAATAAAAAACATCTAGCTAATAATCAAGTATCTTGAAAGAAGATGAAACAGAAGCAGCAAAACCATTAAGTGTGCACAAAAATTTACCTCCCAGTCAGTACAGATTGCCAGCAAACGCCTCAAGTTACTAGACTGTGCTGCATAGACAGCCATCTCATACCTTCCACCATCCTGCTCTGCGATCTTCTGAAATTATATACCAAAAAAAGAATAAATGGACAACACAAAACCGTGAAAATTTTAGGCATTGCTATTCACATATAACTTATGCCAAGCATTTATAAGTTACATCTGAAAGAGCATGTGCTATGATCCCATTTTAGTCCAGACTCCAGCACTTTAGAAACTCCACTAGTATGTGAGATAAAAGAAGTTGGAAATTTTTAATAAAGAAGGTACCTAGAAAGCACAAACATGCATCAAAAGTGCATTATCTTTGTTAAAAAATGATGGTTAAAAGTCCCACATTGTCATTAATATATGTAGGGTTGAGTGTTGTATATACTTGAATTGTAATCTCAATAATAATATAATAAACCCTAGTTACAACTTGGTGGCAAAGCATCTCATTTGTTCTTCTCCCAGCCATTGCTGCCATTGATTGTGTTGCCCTACTATCACCTGATCGTCAGCCCTCTCCCTCTCAATATTTTTTGAAATAGGAGGATTTCCATATTCAGGAGTACTTCACTTTATTGGACAAGTGAGAGACGCTACACATCATTCTATTTCTATTGATCTTTGAATTTTGAATTTTAAGTGCAAAGCATACCAAATGACAAAATTTTTGTCTATTTATGATGATTCTCATAATTTTTCAGTCATTGGTATGACAAAATGTGATTGTATAAATCTCCTTGGTGCTTCCTCCCTCATGCATCTACAGCATCCATAATTCCAAGTTTCTATATGGCGACCCTTTTGAAATGGTTGATATGGAGCAACCACAAGAAGGGAAAGTAAAATATGTATATTCTCCTTGGTGCTTCCTCCCTCGTGCATCTGCAGCATCCATAATTACAAATTTCTATATGGCGACCCTTTTGAATAGGTTGATATGGAGCAACCACAAGGGAAAGTAAAATATGTATATTCTCTCTCCAATGCTTCCATTTATCTCTGCTTGGTGCTTCCTCCCTCGTCGATCTGAAGTATCCACGTTTCCATGTTTCCATAATTAGGTCTATTCTCTATTCAATGCTCTCATTTATCTGATTGGTGCTTGCCCCTACATGCATATACAATATCCATGTTTCCATGCTTCTATATGGTGAACCTTTCCGATAGGTTGATATAGAGCAACCACAAGATGGTAAATTAAGATATGTAGACACAAAGAAAACAATCTAATCCTAAACAAACTCCTCGGATGCGTATTGTAATTTATTTCAAATGGATGCTCACTTCAGTCTCGCTGCAGCAAGTAGATCACTGAGTATTTATCAAGCAACCCCAGTATGGTAGTTCCAAAGGATGAAATCGATGATATTCTAAGGTAGTGATTTGCAAGATATCATAGAAAAAAAGATATAAAAGGGGGAAGAGTCGGACCACATTGGTTCTATGGTAGAGGTTGTTCTCATGACGCGAACCCGTGATCACATGGAAAGGATATTCTGCTATAAGAAATAATGGCAATGGATATTCTGCTATAAGAAAAAATCTCCATGCAAAGGCGTGCTCTATAAGGAACATCAACATCTGAACATTCTCTGATAAAGATTATGTTGGGTCCTAATGTTGAAGCTAGGAGGCTCCACACCCATTGGTCTAATATAATATAAATTGGTCTATTTCCTAATAGTTAGAGTTTCTGGGATACGTAGTTAACCAATTAATTCCAACATGATATTAAAAATAGATCTGTACCTCTGAGTCATGATGGGAATGAACCACTGGTTCCACATGGACAAGTGCAATCGTCCATTATACATTAGTCTATTTCCTAATAACTCAAACTTGCTTTTAGGAAAAGTGGCTAACCCATAAATTCTGACACCTACTTACAAAAAAGGGATACTGATGATACATCATCAAAGAGCAAGCAACAAAAAATTGGTTTAGTCTAGTATGAGACAGAATATAGAGATATGATACAGACTCCAAAAATTATGCAGATTAAGTTTACCTCAATGATCTCAAGTTTAGAAGAACTGCTGAGTATGCATTCTAACAATCAAGCACTATTTACATTTCGGGTATAAATACACAATCTGAAGTTTATTGTCAATTCATTTAAATGTTGTTATAAAAAAAACTCAGCATGCATGCATGCATATATTTTGAAGAATAAATTGCTGATATTTTTTCCAAACCAATCAATGAGACAGTATCAGAAATAATGGGTTTAACCGACATTGCTAGTAAGTAACATGTTACTAGACTTGAGTGAGCACACACATGGATTGTGATCTCATTATTTGAATAGTACAAAAAGAAGAAAAAAAATTAGAATTATAACTATCCCCGTTAATTTGAAAGATTAAACCTCTGATGCACAATATGATGCCCATCTCCAAAGGCGCCATTGGTGCCCAATGCCACTTTCCAATTCAGTAGCTTGCAATTGCCTTGTGTTTCCATTTTTTTGCATGGCTTCAACAGATGGAAAATGGTCAAGACCTCCAAAAGGACAAAGACTTGCAGCCCTCCATGGCTGAATAGAAAAAATTGAAAAGAGAATGACTTGTAAGAGAATGACTTAGCACAATATTGAAAATAGCATAATGATGAAGACCTGTCCAGCTGAACGACACAACTCGCATGCTTCTTCTAGTCTTCCAGCTCGAAGTAAAGTCCAGATATCCTCTAGCAAAGATTCATCTTGCTTCTGTTTACATTACAAGAACATTTAGTTATCCATTATGATAGATAATGCGAATTTAAGCTGCAATATTGGTTAAAAATTAAGCTTTCCTTCTAACTAAGGGCATTATAAAACCATCACTTAAACATTACTATATATCATAGAATATAACAACATGAACAGATAATGTAAAAAAAAATCGACAGTACTTTGTCATCCAAAATTGGTTGAGCTACTTCACGTGTTGGGGCATCAAAATCAACATGATGAACTATAGCAGGATCATCCTTCTTATTCTTCAAAAACCTTTGTGTATGTATCCAAACACCAGAGCTTGGAAAATAGGAACCTACGTGTGATCCTCTCACCTGAAAAATAGAATAATTTAGTTAGCCCCAAGCTAGAGGTTAAACAACCATAAAGATTTATCATACTTTTAAATTGTGATATATATTACAAAATAAAAGCACCTTACGCAATACATGATCTGTTTGTTTGACTGTATGAGAACATATGTCAAGTGTTGGAATAGTTGAAACAATGAAAAATATAGAAGAACTCGTGTACAAGGAAAATACCTTTGTTTAAGCATTTCAAGAAACATGGATGCAAATTGGCATGAATCAGAGAGATCACATGACATAATGGAAAAGCAACAATATCATGTTGGAAACCTCTTTGATTTTCTATATAAAGCAAGTAATTCCAAAAGTAAATGGGAATTAAAGTAAATATTATGCTAATCAGCGCCAACACTTTGTACCTTTAACTCAAAATTTAAAGAACATTCCACCATCAATCAACTATCTATAACAAAAATGTTGTCAAATTGCCAAAAACAAACAATAAAGATAAGGTGATGCATTCTAGAATGGAGAGCATTTAACAGAAGTCTTCTGAATTCTGATGCTATTTTCATATAAAAGGATGGTTAGGCATGCTAGACAATTATCACAGAATCTAATAGCCTATCAGAATCAAAGCCAAAATACTGAATTCAGCCTTTTTAAATTGTACCATGAGCACCTGCAGTGGCACTTCCCACCAATAATGCTTTGTGGCTTTTGTACTTGGGTGGTCGAATATGAGGGCAGAATGGAGTGAAAAAAACAAACAAATGAGAGTACATTATTTTCATTTTTCATGTGCTTGCATTCTTTTTTGTATCCCTTTGCATAATACGGTAATGAGATGTAGGTAAAACAGCATACCCTTTTTGCCAAATCAAGAGATTCTGAAGCTAGTCCTTCAAGCCAAAGAATGATGCGAAGGCATAACTGTGCTGTGTGATCCATCATAACAAACTGGCAGGCCCGCTGATGTGAAGTTGGTGGAGACTACAAAACAATTTGGAACCCACACATAACATCAGACAATTCCAATAGAGCAGAATCAAGATTACTTGTAAGACAGATTTGTCCGTCAGAGTTACCAAAAGTAGTTTACTAGGAAGCTCTTCATTTCCTGCGCGATTGTTAGAAATCGATTCAAATAAAGAATAGCAACAACTCCAGAACCTAATATATTTTATTAATTTTAAAATGAATGAAACGAATGGATAAAAACCAAAAAGTTGATCACAAAACATTATATTTTTAAAAAATTACATAAGCATGCCAAAGAAGCTAGGATAATAAATGCACAAGCCCGCAAATAACAGTGTCATAAAAACTAAATTAATTCAACTAGTTTACATCCAAATTGACTGGTATGATAGATATTCAGCTTATTAGCAGCTTAGGGTTTATGTTAAATCAGAACTTGGGGAATAACCATGTAACAATCAATTGTGATGTTAACCAAAGACAGAATAAGTCATCATGACGTTTCACTATGCTTTCTTCCCTCCTTGACACCTATGCAAATGTTCTCTTTCTAATTCCTATACTTGTACTACAGTTTTTGATTGATGTTCCTTCTCATAATATAGCAATTTATCTTAGCAAATTTATATCTTAGTATATGATAGTGCCTGTGATCTCTTGTTCAACACTAACAACTCCTCATATACATCTATTCAAACAAATCCATCACTGCATTAGTCCCTGTGTTTCTCCAACATCTCCTAAACTAACGAATCAGCCAATAAATGCCTCAGTGAAGCTAAATAGATTCAGCACTAAATAGAATATAGTTTTACACATGAGAAAAAATATCGTGTATATTTAAGCAAAAAGTATGAACTGAATTTAAACAGAACAAGACTTTCACACTTGGGCCTGATGAGACTACAGTAGTCAAGAATGCTACCATATGGACACTGAAACAATGTAGGAGGGAAACAAAACAAGTTACTAAAAGTTCGGTTGCCCATATAAATTTATTTTAAGAGAATAACTGCAGCTAAGACATCAAGTGCAAGATCTAAACTGGGTATAAAGAGATACAACTGTGAACTCTTGCTGAAGATAAAGTGTTCAATATTCTTATTTTTGTTTGATTTATAGAGTGAAATGAATGTAATAGTGGTTCAGCACAATGTTAGCATCTGATATTTGGCCTCCAGTACTCCTTTCATTACCCGTGTTGGACACCAACATTCTAGGTGGACAGTTAACTTTTTCTATTTATAGTGTGTAGTATTTTGTAAATAATTGTGCTTAACAATTGGATCCACATTTGTGGCAGACAATCATACCCAAATAAGAGTAGCATAGATTTGAGGCCCTTTCTTCAGTTAGAGCAATCTGACAGCAAAGAATTTAATTACCACAGCTTGAGATTCTTAGGAGTACAAAAGGTAGAGATTTGTATTCAAAGTTCAGAAAGAAAACTTCTCCAAAATTAAGAATGTTTTATACGACACAACTTTACAGATTTCATTGAATGTGCTAAATGACTTTATTAATGAGGAATCCAAATAAATATCATTGTGAGTAAAAACAATTGAGTAATGTGAAATATTTTCCCAAAAAAGAACACAAAATATCACTAGACTCTGATTTCCAATAGTCTAACGAAGAAAATATAGTGAAATCATGACAAACTTATCGGGTTAGAACACAACACAACAACAACAACCAAGCAATATCCCCTGGGTGGGATCAGCTACTTATCAGGTTAGGACATTAGAAATACAATGCAAAAGATCACTATACAGATTAATGGCTCAGATTGTTTTGAGGGTGTTAGAGTGACTTCCTTTCCCAAACAGATGCCACAGAAGTGACCAAGATGCAGACTCATCGAGCAATAGCCGAGCCTTTTGCTGCATAAACCTTTCCTCCACTACTCTATGCCTGCCAGTACTACCATACCTACAAACAAAATCAATTGTACGACACAGTATAAAAGAGAATCACTATGTAAACAGCTATAAGCAGATACTTCTCTACAGCAAATATGTTCAAACATATGTACTTATAGGCAACTCCAATAAGTACAAAGGAATAGATTGAGTTACACAATAATCTAGGTCTTCAGTATTACAACAGAAGTTGCATGGACCGTTAACAAACTGTTTTACTTATCATAATGCATTGACAGAACAAATTCAGGAGGTAGAGTAACCTGATTGATTCAGAAACGCTCCGACATGCCTTCTCAAATTGCAAAATGAGATCAGCAAAGGGCATCAACCCTGTGTTGCACATATAACAAGCTTAAAGAATATATAGACCAATAAAGAGTGTTTGTAATAGTACATATGACCAGAATGTCATGTAAAGAAACTGAATCAATGAAATTAGTGAACAATTTTTCAAAAATAGGCTAACCTAAAAGATATTGCATGTCTATTTTCACTCCTTAATATATTATTTTATATAAGAAGGTTTGGAAAGACAACCTAATTGTTGCTGATATATCTATGCACCCACACACTGGGTAATGTCCTCCAGCACAGACTGACAACCATGGTTCCCGAAGCATGCAAAACATATTCACTAGAAGCAGATAAGGAATGCAAGTGTTTCTAAGGAAACTAGACAGGGTGCCAACTCCAAGTGAATTGATGTAACATAATCAATAATATTGGTTGCAACAAGTATAATTCCAATCAAATTTAGCATGAATAGTCCATAACCTATTGCCCACTTTTGTTGCCTACAGCATAAGTATGAAAGGGTTAGAAACTCTCAACCATCCATGATAGAACACAAAAAATATTAGCTTATAAATATTTTTTTCATTAGATTCAAAAAAAGAGATCCAAGGTTATCTTTCTTATCATTGCTCTCTTCACTTGAATGCACTTACAGACTTTACCAAAGGATATAGAAGAACAACTAGAACTTTAGAGTGGTCCTGATTCGGATCACAAGACAAGTTTGCACAAAATTTTGCCACCATGATAAATAGCTTCTCCTTAACAAAAAAAAGTAAAAAAAAACAAAAAATAGTAAGGATGACATGAAGCATAATTAGTCAATTACTCAAAATAAGCCCCTCGTACAGATATAGGTGCAATATCCAGTTGTGAGATGTTGCACATATTGCTAATCATTTTACCTTGAAGTGCAGAGTCAAGTAGTGAGGCGAACAACCTAAAAGTTGAATCGCCACTTTCAACCAGACCATCATCCTCATTTTTTATAAGTTTCAGTGAGTGGGTTCCTTGACGGATTGAATCAGAGCCAAATTTAAACTCAGATACTACATGACTATCAATTGATGTTCGTCTTTTCCATGAAGCATCAGCATCAAAATTGTCTACTTCTTGTTTGATATCCTCAAGTACAAGTGCAGTATTAGGGCGTCTTTGAATATTGTTTCCTTCATATAATAATCTTGCCTCAGAAAATTTTGACACTGACTGTCCAGCAATAGGAGACACATTTGAGGTGGATTGTCTTTTCCTGTTAAAAAATAAGCAGCGTGTATGAGAGTGGTTGTCTTCTGTATTAGATGTCATAAATTAAGAAACAAAATAACTATTAAAATTAAGGTGCTAACAAGTTGGCTTAGAATTTTGAATTGGGATAACTATCGAGTCTATCACTAGTGGTTTGACTCAGTAAGATGTACAAAATCATTACATTTTAACAAGCTAACATTTGGTGTCTAACAGAATTACATTTTAACAGTGCAAATGTAGGTACATTTATAACAGATAGATCGATGCTCTAGCCCTATTAGATTCAATTCTCAAACCCTGCTTGAATCTAAACGTCGATATACTATAAGTTCCTAATAGGATTTTTCATGTGAAAAAAGCTTGAAAGTTGAAATACCACAATATTTCTTTATTTTTATTTTTTGTGCACAATTTGGATGGTTCTTTTACCAATTGCAATAACAACAGATGCAAAACCCCAAAGGAGAGGAACTTAATGTAGTAAAGTGTTAATGAGGAATATCCACCTTAGAAGGATGCAAGGCACGACACAAGGATGACCCAAAAATATATTTGGTGACAGAATCCAAGGATAGATTGAGTCATACGCCAGGCCATGACAATGGAATTGCAACTTGAGTGAAGGAGAGTGTTGCTAAGTGGCCCGTGCAAAGGGATAAAAAGAGTAGAGAATAGGGAGAATCCATGCAGTTAAGGAATACAAAGCCAATTCCATTTTTGATTGGTGGACCCTTCACCAAAATAGCGTAAAGGATATAAACCTGTAAGTATTTGATGGGAACTCATTAGAGGTGGATAGATGTTTCAAAAAAAAAAAAAAAAAAAAACTCTATTCCGTTGCCCTGAGCTGAAGAATTACAACTATCTCTCAATATTTCAACCTTTGCCTCAACCAGCCTAAACATCTGCTTTCTGACTAACTCTGGAGAATCTAATACGTTTTTTTACCGCACACGATTCTCTTAAGAATATGTGCGGATAGTGCTCCAGTTTTCTCATGAAAAAGAAGAGAATTGTATTCAGCTAGAAAAGGAAAATACTGCAATTTAACTAGAGACGCAATTGCACGCAGAGAATTAGCCCCGTTTCATACAAAAGCTAAAAATGGTACCAAATCCTAGTCTTGAAATCATGCATCGCCTAAGAGAAAGTTAACAAAGATCACCGTAAAACAACTATGAGAGAAGCGTCGGGCATTCAACCTGTAGCGACGATACTGCTCCCTGCTGCTGAGATCTTGGGGATCGAAATAGATTGGAGAAGTATCCATCTCCATGCTTCAATCTCTTTGCGCTAAACCCTAAAAATTCAGAGGCGAGCGAAGCCGATCGGGAGAAGGAACGAAACAAGAGTAAGCGAGTTCGAGAAAACCCTAAAACCCACACCACACTTCCAGTCCAAGTCTCCAAGAGCTTTCTTCGACCCCGAAGCGCCAAATTAATTAATTAAACAATATTATAAAACCTCAAATGTTAATAGAATGCTTTAATAAAATGTTTTTTTTCCGATTAATGAAAAGGCCTAAAAATAGAATTATAAATAATTAAAAATTTATTTTTAACCAAAAAATACTATATATATTCATTAATATTTTATAGAATTTACTTGCTTTTACGAACATCCACAGGATCATGAATATTTCTCTAACAAATTTATGATCTCATATTCACATCATATCTCACTTTTTAAATTCCACAATCAAATATCTATAAACTAAATATTCAAATATCACAATCTCAAATGTCCCAAATTTATCATTATTTTTTTAAATATTTTTTATTAAAAAAATAAAGAGAGAAATTAAATCATCCAGCATATCTCCATGCTAGTGATTTTAAATCACCTCTCAAATATCCTCTCTGAATAAATATTTGAACGAGGAATATTTGAAAAGAAAATATCCATTCTAAATAATAATTGGTTACC
>JBAMIB010401497.1:0-16945 GCA_037177415.1 Kaempferia rotunda | reverse complement strand
GAACCCATTAACTACGAGCCCTCCACTTGAAAAATGGTCATTCAAAAAAATCGTCTATTGAAAATTTGGAATACAATGTATCAACAAGTTAGAAACTTGTAAGAAAACATTTACAATTTCAAAGGGAGGAGCAAGATGAGGAATCCCAACACTAGATATAAAGAATTTACTTTAAGCAACTTTGACAATTGACAAATAGTTTCAAACTTTGCGTTTTCACTATTTACTCATCTAATTCAGCTGGTAAGTTATGGCTGACACCTTAGTTTAACCTTTAGTTTGTGGATAAAATGTAGACGAGAACTTCTATTGGGTGTTGCATATTGTTCTTCCACTTGAGTGAGTTGAGAATTTTGTCGAGTGTATTCTGATGAATATACCAATTCTCGGAGAAAATTGCATTATATGATGAAAACATTAAATTACATGCTAATACACATTTTTGACTAAAAGTGTACACTTTCCAAAATACTCTAAAAGATTAATGTCAGGTCATTTGCATAGTGTTATAAAAAATTTATTCTATTACATATTTTTTTGGTTTCTAATCATATTAAATATTTCTGCAAATTTTCAATATAGAAAATTCTCACATAAGGATATTCAAGCTCCCATCTCAATTCTTAATTTCCCCACATGTTTATCTCCAACCTCGATGCCCACAATTCCCTCTATTATGCTCTTTGCAAATTATGAATGCAGTGATACCAGACATTACTGCCTCCCCACAAAAGACCACAACAATATTGGAGAAAGTGCTCTTGGATTTAGTTGACATCTGGATTTAGAACACTTTGCAAATTGATGCCTGACTATTTCTTTGAAGTTCAAAAGTAAATGTTGAGACCTCAAGCACCTCATCTGACCATTTCACACTTATTTAAGTTCTCAGAAGCTTCATCATGTTGTTTAGTGTAGATAGGTCAAGTTCTTGGTCGAGGGAGCATAATGCAAATAAAATTAGTGCACCTTGATAAGCCTACTCTACCTTGCCAATCTTATGACAAGTTACTAAGAAACTATGAAAGAAGAGGTCAATAAAACAAAATTTTCTAGTTCATATTCTCTCTTCCCACTCACATATTCATTGGGTCATGCAATTCTATGAGATATATGATAAGGTAACATCAGTGTAAAAGCTTATGAATATTTTTAAATGTGCATTATGACCCAGATACTTTGGTTTTGATTGGTAGAAGCAGGCTATAGGAAATCTATGACATTAGCTTTTGATAATCTGAGATTAACAGGATTGAAGTTTTTGTCTTGTTTACCTTCTTGAATAACTTTCTTGCTTTTAATACATTTCATGTTTTTTATGCAGTTGATTTTTACAATTTCCTATGATACAATAAGATGCATCAGTCATTGCAGAAATTGGCTTTGACTAGAACACTACTAACTGCCCTGGAATCTGTAGTCAGGGTGGTAAAACATTTGATTTTAGATTTTGTTGCCATTTTGCATTTGTTTTCTGCCATGTTTTCATGTTCTATGTTGGTTTATGATGCGACTTCTCTTTCAGGACCAAAGCCTTTGGATCTTTATGGAAGATTCACGTGGAAGATTGAAAAGTTTTCAACAATCAACAAAAAGGAATTGCGTAGTAATGCATTTGAAGTTGGTGGTTACAAATGGTATGGGTTCTATTTAATAATTTTTATGTAATATCATAACTTACTCTTTTATTACCCTAGTCATCTTCTACTACATTCTTGGTTCCTTCTTTGGGTTAAGTGGAATGTATATCGAATTAACATGTGCAAAAGTGATAGGCAACTGATTTTCAACATCCTATATGTTTTTTGAGATATTGGTTTGTCTGACCTAGCAGAATTTGAAACGAGAAGGTTACTACTTGGGACTTTGTAAATCAGTAGATTATGTCAACGATCTAGCAGATTCCTTAAGAGTTTCCAACCTCGTAGGTGAATGAGTTCATGGAACCAACTTCTTTGCTTGTATGGGCAAGGATGTTGTCATTAATCTCTTGTCATGCATTTTGTGCTGTCCAACAAGGTTTAAGGTACCAATTTCAATCTTTTTGATCGGAATTGTCTTCTTCTAGTTGTCATCAATGATTGAGAGTTTGAGACATTAGTTCTGTCGGTTTAGAAAGAGGAAGATGAGGAAGAGAAAATGTGCAAGGACAAGAAGAAAAAGCAAGAAAGAGAGAGAAAAAGAAAATAAAACCGCTAATGTCGTCTGCCATGCAGATCCAAAGTATATCTGTGTATACCTTTCCCATTCCATTCTACTTGTGAAATGGAACGTTTTGCCCATACTGCTTAAAGCATAAAAAGATTGAAACCATGTTGGTGGGAGCGCTACAAACCTATCTCTCACTTTACTATGTTAATGAATCAATGCATGTAGGAAATTTGACTTGATTTTTGGTGTATGAGATCAATTGGCTTTCTTTGCGGCTAGGAGTGAGGCGGTGGGCAAAATTTTGGTTCAACCAAAATAACTGACCGAACTAAACTAATTTGGAAATTCAGTTCGATTTATTTCGAAATTCATTTTAAACCTATCAGTTATTTTGGCTAAATCTGTTCAGTTTTGGTTTTCAATTTTGAAAATCCGTTAAATTGATTAAATTTTTTTATTAAATAAAAAAATAAAAAATATGAAGATTATTTATTTTCTATTAATCCGATTAAGTTTTTATTAAAAAGTCTTAATATTTTTTATTTAAAAAATGATTAATTTGATTATCTATTGAATTAATCTATTTTTTATTGGTTTAGTTTGTTCGATTTTAATAGTAAGAATCGGTTGGTTGAAAAAAAAATTCAGTTCAGTTTTAACAAATTCAGTTCCGTCAGTTTTAACCAAATATTCACCCCTATATGTGGTCATATTAAGAGGTGAATTGTATCTTATAGTAATATTTCGTCTACATGTTTACTGATGTGTACCACTAATCTATGGATATGCATGCTTAAATATATCTTAATTCTACAGGTACATACTGATCTATCCACAAGGATGTGATGTCTGCAATCATCTTTCTTTGTTTCTTTGTGTTGCCAATCACGAACAACTTATGCCAGGTTAGCAGCATATGTTCTTGTCTTAACTACCTCATACAACTTTTGTTATAAGTTTCAGTAACAAAACTTGTGTTTTTGGACTTCATGATTTTGGCAGGGTGGAGTCATTTTGCACAATTCACTATAGCTGTAGTGAATAAAGATCCAAAGAAATCAAAGTACTCTGGTTAGTCAAGATAATTTATCTTATGACACTTATTTTCCACAAAGCTGCAATAGACCTTATGCCTTAATGAAAATTGCAGACACACTACACAGGTTCTGGAAGAAGGAACACGATTGGGGATGGAAAAAATTCATGGAACTGTCAAAAATATGTGATGGTTTCATTTTTTCGGACACTCTTATTATCAAAGCGCAAGTTCAGGTTATCAGGTGAATTTTTGTTTTTGTTGTTTCTGTGTTATAATCAATGTAGAATTAGCTTAATATCTAGACATGTTAATTTACATAATGTATGATTCTACCTTTACTATGACATACTATTGTTTGGTGAAGAAGCTCTGAGTCAGAGTTGGTTATCAGTATAACGTCAAATCAGTTCCCTCTTTCATATTTGTTTATTTGTTGACCTTTGTGAAAGGCTTTGCTTCGTTATCTAACCGTTTTTTTTAAATCTGAATCTGTTAGTTCCATGCAAGCTGATACGTTTTATTTCCTTTTTTCCCCTTATTTTGTTTTCTTCTTTTTTAGTCTGTCTTTTGAACTTGTGATGAGAATGGAATCAGCAGGTTTACTTCATTTGGTGGTGTAATTTTGCACTGGAGATTAGAATAAAGTTAATCTGGATGGACTATGATGTGGCGCTTGTTGAAAGTTGATATTGGAGTTTAAGATGGATCAGTGGAGTGGACCAAATTTCATTTGTGTTTCTGAAATAGTTTAGATAACTTGGAAAATTAAAGCTCATTAACACAGTATATTTTTTGAAGTATGTTACTGCTAATGATGGTGTGCTTTGGAAATGCTGGCTGTTGTAATGAATCCTTTTGGTGGAAAGGAAATTGAAAAGAAATTATGATTCTCTTTGTAGAAAGCAGACTTATCAAGAAATGAAATTATTATGATTTGAAGCCATCAGAGGCTGCCTAATGCATGTATTATATGATATGTAATTGTAACTATCACCAGACAATTGTCGCCTGAAAAATCAGTCTACAAATAATTTTATTTTTATAAGAAGAATTGTCAAAATTATAAATGTCACAATAATAATAGTTCTAATACAAACACTGGACTGCAACGACAATGATTGTGTCATTGTCACATGGGATTGCAGTGCACAATTTTTTTCTTCATGCAGCTGCACATCCTCTGTTGTCAATAGTCTTGTGCCTGAAATCCCCTTGATATACAAAATTTCTTAATACAAACATTTTGTCAATGGCATATGATGGTCTATCCCTCACTGAAATCTTATGCCAGAAATCCACTTGATATACAAGGTTTATTAATGCAGATATTTTGACAATGATATATCATGATCTATCCCACAATGACGTATTATTTTTCTTTTTTTCTTTTATGTTGTCAGTTGCTGAATAGTCTTACTGAATATCTTCTTTAAGATGCTTGTTCCTTTACAGAGAACTTCATGGTTTAGTGTAGATCCTGTAGTAATATTCTAATGGTGGTTTGAAGTATATACTTTCTTGCACTTTATCTGCATTAATATGAGGATCCATTACTGATTTCATTGTGTTTTCTTCATGTCTATATTTTATTCTCTAGGGAAAAAACAAATCGACCTTTCAGATGCCTTGATATTCAATACCGGAGAGAACTTGTTCGAGTATATGCATCAAGTGTAGAGCAGATTTTCCGGCGTTTTCTAGAAGAGAGGATAGCCAAGTTGAGAAAATTTATTGAGGACATATTGAGGTGGCATAGGTAGGAATCACTCTGCCTTTCATGTTTTTTTTTTTTTAATAAATTGAATGCTGATGCGGTTTGTCCTACTCGGAAGTGATTTCACTTTTTTTAGTGTACCTAGTTCAAGCTCATGATTGTGTGTCCATTGGGCTTTGCAGTTTTTGTGCCTTTTGGTTAGGAATTGATGCAAATGCTAGGCGGCGCATGTCCAGAGATAAAACAGATGCTATACTGAAAGTAGTGGTCAAACATTTTTTCATAGAGAAAGAAGTTACATCAACTTTAGTTATGGATTCTTTATACAGTGGGCTCAAATCTCTTGAATACCAGAGCAAGAACATGAAAGGCACGGCTAAATTAGGAGAATCAGATGAATTACCAGCTCCTATGGTCCATATTGACCAAGATCTCTTTGTATTGGCTGATGATATAATAATTTTGATAGAAAGAGTGGTATCAGACTCCTTATCTCAGCAGCCTTTGCCTTCCAAAGATGACAAGTTTTCACAGAACCGAACAAAGGTAGGCAAAAGTACAAGCTGAGAATCTTTCATGTGTTGTTTTAGGTGAAGTATTTTTCTTGCTTGACTTGGACATTTTGCTAGAGATTCTAATCCATTTTTTCTATGAAATAGCTGACATATAATGTCTCTTATTCATCTTTGGCACATGCATGTTGGCCTGTGAAACTTTCTGGTATTTGGTTCTGCATGATTCCGTTATATATAAAAATATTGTGCAAATCTTCTATTTGGTTCATTACTCTATTTTTGTTTCATTAGTTAACCATATAGACTACCACACTGCTTTAATATGCTATCTGATATTTGTATCTTCCTAATACTTCAAGAAATTAACCTTTATTCATGAGTGTTGAATTGGTGTAGAGTACAGTTTGTTGTATTAGTATCGACCAGTCAAAGAAATCTTAGTCATATTAATTCAGTCGATCAGTAACATCATAATTTGTAGTAGAAACTAAAAAACGTAAAATATAATACAATGAAATTGTTTAATGTATGAGATAACAAAATTTCTGAAATGAAAAACCTAATTCTTCATTATATTGAATTAGTAAAATATAATATAATGAAATTGTTCAATATACTAAAACTTTGAAAACCAATGTTGTAGAAAGCACTAAGCGCCTGTCGGAGGCTGACTGGTGCTTAGCGCCTAGACGACGCCTAGGCGCTTTAGTATTTTTAAATTTTATATATATATTTTTTAACTTCAACATTAATAATATTGGTATTATAATATTATTTATAATTATAAATTATTTTGAAGCAATTTTTAGTATTTCAATACTAATATTTATGTTTTTATAGCCTTTTTTTAGGTTAGAAGACAAAATAAGTTCAAATCCACTTGAAAAGTTCCCTTGAAGATATTAAACTCATTGTAACAATTGTTTAGGTTTATTGAAATTAAAAATGAAAGAACGTTATTCTAAATTTCTAGCAAAACATTCAATCACAATAAGTAACTAACAAGTTAAACACATAGTGAAATCAATGTTGCCTAAAGCATTAGGCGCTATTCAGGTTTTAGGTTCGGCTAGGGGCCGCCTAGTGCCTAGTTTTTGAGAAACAACTTGTCATTTGTTCCGTTTAGGTATCTGTAATCTCACCTTTGTATGGCATGAAAATTACCAAATACTTAGCTCCATAGTTTGGGTTGCTGTCATCACTGGTTTAATATGGATTTTGCTTTCTGCAGTCATTTGGTTAAGGCCTAGAGTTTCAATTTTAATTTTCATAAAATATAAATTGGTAGTCAGATTGACATTATAACAATATCATTAGTGTAGGTTTGCATGGAGGATTTGAGAGCGCTTCTCAATGAAGGTGAAGAAAAGAGATTGGCCTTTGTAGCATTTACTGGTTGTTCCCACTATGTGCCTGTTTTAAAAACATGATTAATTTGCTGCGACTTGTTATATCTCGTCAATGGAGTATTGAGATCATATTTTCTAATTAATCAAGCACAGAATTAACAATAATTTAACTAACAATTTCCCTTACTGTTTGTGTTATATTTCAAAAGCTGCACCATTAATTTTCCACCCCCCCCCCCCCCAAGGTTTTCATCTCTAACTCCTTCAGTATGTAGGGGATATTATCCCTAGGTATTTGAAGATTTGGCCCCCTTTCCTGGCAGTCTCTGCTTGATTTAATTTGAAAGGAAACCAATCTATTATGGAAATTATGGTACATCCTTAACATCTTAGTGTAGAATATATCTCAAACAAATTGCATCTGTAGGATGGAAGTGCTGGAGACGAATTTATTAAGGAATCTGTTGAGCGAGACGAGCGGCGACTTTTGGAGCTGGGTCGCAGAACTATAGAAATGTTTGTGCTGGTTCAGATGTTCAGGTAACGATTAAGCTGCAAAATTATTTATGACATGTTTTGCGAATTTTCAAAGTTACAATTTTTTTTGTAAACGTTAGCATATTAACCTTTTTTATGCCAAGAATCTATCCAAACGTACATGCATGGGTTCACCAGATAACTTTAACAAGCTATATGAATTGTATTTTGGCATGCGTAATTTGTCATGATCTTAATAGCTTCTAATGCAATTTCTGAATTTCAAATTCTTTCTAGAGCATCTGTATTAATAACTTTGTCTATACATGATGCTGGCAGCAGTAGAATCGAAGTTTCCTATCAGGAGGTTGTTGCTCTAAAGAGGCAAGAAGAACTTATTCGTGAGGAGGAAGTAGCTTGTCAAGCTCAATTAAAGCGTGATTCTAGTGAAAGGGAAAGGCGTTCAAAGAAAAAGCAGGTTCGTCATTTTATATAGTCTTATCTTTACAAAATTGTTCATTATAATTTTGGTAATTCTTCACTAGTTGAATGCTTGCAACTTGTGTGTTGCTTAAGCTGGAGTTGCATGTGAATACTTCTGACGTCTTATGTGCAGGCTCCATATGAATCAAGGCATACTGAATAATATTTAAGGACCTTGAAAAAGGATGGGAAAAGAGGAATCGTTTTCCATGTAAAATAGTCCAGCCTTGAAATTTGTCCCTTAAAATTTGACCCAATCCATACTTTAGGAAACCCTCAATTTAGCCCCTGAAGTGTAAATGCCATTTTCAATTCGATTATAGATTGCTTCAGACAATCACAAAATTAGTGTACCTAGGACATGAAATACAAGCATTAGCCTGAATTTAAGACATTAATTCAGAAACTTCTCATTTTTTTGTTTGGCATGAATAAATGATAATAAGCAACAATATTTTGAAAAGTCATGGAAAGTAGGTTTTAAGTGTTTTTTTTTTATTTTTTAGAAAAAAAATACTGGAAATCCCTGAGCATAATTTTCTCTCTATTTTTTAGTATTCCAACAAAACAAATCTTAGGAAGTACACAACGGGTGAACATGTCTATTTGTTGTGTCTGAACAATGTTAGGAAGCTTGACAAAGTTGTGCGTACATAGAGCTACACTATCTTTGATGGTTTTTCTCCTATATTTTGACAAAGCTTCCGGAAAGAAATTTTATTCCTTGGTTTCATTTGTACTCTTATAATTGCTTCTTTGCAAACCCTAGAAGTTTATCATTTTTCCTTTTATTGTACTTGTGCTCCAGTACTCCTTTTGATGTCCAATCATCATTAGTTCATATCACAATAGTTGAACTGCATGAGCTTTTAGTATGATTAATATTGTTGTTTTCCTGGTATTTTTACAGGCTAAACAGAAGCGCAATGGTCGCAAAGGTAAAGACCGAGGGAAAGATGAGGATTGTAATCCCGTGAAGGAAAAATTCCAGCTTGAATATCAATCTGAAGATAGGATTCTGGATACCTTCCCTTCTGGTCAAGTAGAATTGGCTGGTCAAAAGATTTTTACCCTTGAAGCGGCATCAGATGTGTATGACGCCGATGTTGTTGAGGCCCTTCAACCTGACATTGATGAGACAGGTTTTTGTCCTTCTATATCAGATACGGACACTTCAGAAATTCATCCAGTCATTGAAATTAATGGGGTTGATGTACAAAATGGCCAAATTGACAAGAGGAGCCCGTCTCTAATAGCTGATAGCTCTTTGACACGGTCAACTGAGTCAGTCCTCTCAACTCTAGACAGGGTATCATACAATGGTAGTACTTTACCAAATAACAAAAAAATACAGTACTCTCGCAGCAGGTAATTTAGTTACAAGCATTTTTTGTGATTGTTTCGACAGCTGAAGTTTTTAATCTGTCAAGTTGTTTTGTAGAAGAAAAAATAAACGAGATATTGAAAAAGAATGTATAGATCCGACTAATGGTGTGGATAATCAACGAGCTAAAAATACTAGTGATGGTAGCTCTCATGACATCAATGGCAAGAAGGCTTCAGAAACCAAACCAGATTCCACTGTATCCTCCATGAGTGAAGAGCAGCGACCTGAGAAAAATATGGCTGAAAAGGTGCACTTTATTCTTTAGTCAATGTTTTACTTTTATTTAAGGGTTGTATGACTGCAGTTAACAAAATGCTGCTCCACAGAGAGTAGGGGTATAGGCCGTCATAGTGATGCAACACAACAACACTCTGATACCAATAGATACAATTGAACATGAGAATTTAAAAATGAAAATCTTAGACTAAAAAATGGAGTTTTACATGAGAATTGCAATTCTTTAATAGACTTTACTAAAATAGGAAACAAATAAGTAATTCAGGAAATGCAATGATTTCCATTAACAGGCTTTTGAGAAGGACTAATTATCAAACAATTCAATTATTACTGGCCAACTGAAATTGAATTTGAAATTTGAAATTTGAAATCCAAAATTATTCCCAAATCTGCATAGTATAAGTCTGTTGCGAATCTTGTTTGGTACTTGTTAATAATTTTAGATAATCAATAATTTTGAAAATATTATTACTGCAGGAGCTTGTTTGCTTTCATTTCCTTTTTGATCAGTCTTAGAGAAGCTATTTAACTGGATTCATTTTTTGTTCTCTCAAATATATTAATGTTTTGATCAGCCATAGAGAAGCTATTTAACTGGATACATTATTCTGTGAGCTTTTTCTCTTTCATTTCCTTGATCAGTCTTAGAGAAGCTTTTAACTGAATCCGTTTTTTTCCCCTCTCAAATATGCATCTAATGCTCTGCTTCTGTCAATCAGTTATGCCCTCTTATATTACTTCTACATGATAATATTTGCATAACTCCTCTTTCCACTTACATCCAGTCCTTGCTTTCTCCTACCAGATCAAGATGGCAAACCTTTGATAATGAACTTGACGATCTTATCCCATTTTAATTTTATAGTGGAATCATGCCATCTTGAGTTACTCTTTATTCTAGTTAGTTTCTTAACTTTTTCATCACAGGAGGATGTTGTTATTGTACAAAAAAGATCAACTTCCAAGGATCCGGCAGATGCAGATAGGATACCCTCTTCACCTAGTCTCATCAGAAAAACACCTGCCATTCTTCTGCAGCGAAAACATTCATTAGCAACCACTTCCTCTGTCACTGCTGCTGCAGCAATAAAGCCTGCTAATAAAAAGCTTTCTTCAAATATTGCCCAAGCTGATAACGCAATACCTATCACATCAAGGTCAACAACTACCTCTAGCATCCACTCCGAAGCTCAGAAAAATAACATACCAGGAAAAATTAGTAGCTCTCTTCAAGCTAATGCTACGTCAAGGCCATCCAGTGCTCCACTTATCCCAGCTTTGAGGCCAACTGCTTCAATGACTACCACACAACAAGCCGTACCTGTACTTTCACGCTCTGTCAGCTCAGCTGGTCGATTGGGCACTGCTCCACCTGCATCTACCCCAAGTAATGTTCCCCAGTCGTACAAAAATGCCATAATTGGTAAAATGGCAAATGTTTCGTCATCCCAAAGTGTTGCATGCTCTCAGTCTCCTTCAGAGTTTGCATCATCTGCATCTACCCCTCCTCCTCAGACTCCTTCAAGGAATGAACATATGCCAAGTCAATCTGGCTTGACCTTTGGTTGCCTTAATCCAGAAGTGGTCACTAGCCTGCACCCGTATAGAGATAACCACTATGAATTTGCCACCTCCACCAGCAGCAGCAGTAGCACCTACAACAGTCAGAGTTTTGGTTCATTTGTGGGTAACATGGAGAAGCTTAACCTCTATGGGAAGCCTAACACGCAATATCCAGATGCAATTGGGTCCAGGGTTTGTCCACAACCACAAGACACGGTCGTAGAGGAGTTCCCCCACCTCGACATCATAAATGAGTTGCTCAATGAGGATGAAAACATTGGACGGACAGATATGAGTTCTAGTCACATTTTCAGTCAGCACTACTCGCTTCCAGTTAACTATTCTAATGGTGAAACTAGGCTATTAGTTAGCTCAAACCGATTTGGTCAATCTGAGAATCACTATGGTGAGGGACTTCAAAGGGGCTATGATGGTGCTTCCAGTAACCTTCTCCACAGAGTTAGAGATGAGCATTTCCACCAGATGGATCATTCATCCTACGCTAATAGCATGTTTGACAGATCGATGCAGAAGCAATTGCCATACAGAAATACCGATCCCTTGATATTCAACTTGACTAATGGAGATGCTAATGGATATGCTCATCAACTTCCATACTACATGGCAAGAGGGGGCAACGGATTCTTGTACCGTCCTAATGGACCATGAGAAGAGCGACAACTTAATCATTGGTCACAATAATGATTGTAATTGAGGTATTTTATTCTCCTGAGCTGCCAGTAAATTATACTTCTTTGATCCCCTTCTCCCCCCTTTTAACATCCTACAGAAAAGAAAACAATTTCGTTCAAGGAATTCTGCCTTCTGTTCGGTGTCTTAATCATCCATTTAGTACAAGTGGAATCATCCATTTCACTCTTATTCTTTGGTTGATTGAAGTAAATGATCATGTTAAATTTGGTCTATCCATCGACCAATTTGATGCTTGGTTCATTTGACCTGCCCAATAAGTGTTTGCTCACTTGTTCTATCAAAACTCGGTTGATTGGTTCGTTTGTTAACTCGCTTGATCGACTAGGTTTGCTGAATTCGTTCTGCATGTGCAATCCTCAGTCCACCCAGTTCACTTGGATTGTTCAGTCCACTCAATTGACTAGTTAAGTTTATTCAATGGATTTGGTTTGGGTCGCACAGCTCGGTCACTTTGTATTCATGGCTTGTTAGGTCCATTCTTGACCCAGCTCATTAGGTTTGCCTGACTCATTAGCATTGATAAACTTGTTCATTCGGCCCCGATTAGTTTTTGGTACATCTAGTGTACTCATCCTGGCTCACGTAACTTGTCTAGCCCTTTAGTTTTGTACTTCGGATTCACTAGGTTCATTTAGATCCAATACAGTTTTGAAATTGACAAAGAGAAGTTTTACCCGTTCACACTTCCTGATTTATCATGGTGGAAATTTTTTATAAGATTAGATAGTCATTTTCGGGATTAATCGGTTCAAAGAGTTACATACTTTTATTATTAAAAAATAATTATAAACAGGATAATGAATAAAATATAGTCATTTCTTCTTGGAATGTATTGGTTCATGAAATGATCATACTAAAGTGTGAATGTAATGATCCATTCTTAGTTCTTTACTTTTAACACTGCCAAACATTGATCTTAAATATTCCTGCTGCAATCAATTTAATTTGCTAGGTCGAGTCTAGACGCACTTCAATGACGATCACAAGCATAAATCAATGGTGAGAATAAGACGAGACGAGAAGTTATTGTTATTATTGTCTTCACTAAAAAGATATTCAAAAATGCACTTAGCATAAATTTAATAACTAATTTCTAGGCATAAAATATAGGCTGCGAAATTGTTAGTTGAGTGCATTTTTAACCGGCGTTAGTTAAAATTGTTTTATCAAGAGCTCATAAACACAAGCATCTGCTCCTTCATCTGGCCGCCGCACGATCAAGTAGGATTTAATTTTGACCGCTCAGTTGATTAAAAAGTAATATTTTTTAATTATACTTATTAAATTAATATAAAGCAGTATCAATTATATGAGAAGAGTCGCTTTTCGATTTATCCTGACTGATAGAAAAATTTCTGAGAAATTGAACCGGACATTCCATAATTAAAAAAAAAATTCTTTCTCTCAAGTTGTTCTCTGGGTTAATTTGTTCAATCAACAGGTGATTTTATTTTTCTGTTTCTTACTAAACCTTCCGGTAACGCTAAAAAATAAAATTGCTCAACATCATTAGCAATACATTAAATATATTCCTATACCATCCATCATTTTATCATAATTTTGGCTGGCATCGCATAGGATGATTAGACTTAAACAAGAAAAATCAATCAACAAAATCAAACAGACCACTACATTTGTGCTACCATTAAATCACTCAGAATACATTATCATTAGCTGAATCATGTGGCTCGGTAACAGACTCTACTATAGAGTGAAGAGGACAATTAATTCAACAAGAAGAAACTCGTGATGGAAGGAAGAGCTAGGAAGCTCATTGTGGCCATGACTAAGCATGCAAGAGTAAATGAGCACTGTCAGTGTGAAGATGGTTCGTTGGTGTCGTCAACATATATATTTATTCAGCTGCGACTTCAACACGGTGTGGCCGGTAACCCAACATCACTATAAAGTCTTTGGCTGAGGTTCCAATAACCACCGCCGGAAGCCTTTGTGATGGTGGTGTCCTCCGCAGCCATTGTGCTACCACATTGTTCAGCGACATTGTGGACATTACTGGTTCATTTCGACATGTTATTTCGACCTGTAGATACGCAACAGAGAGTCGCAATGCAGTTGTCAACCATATGAACTAAAAATAGGAGAAATATTAAGTTCTTATGTTAAATTAGCTTCAATAAGGTAATATAATGAGTTGGTCCAGTGAGCAGAAGCTCTTGACACATTTCCTCATTCAAACTAAACTGAGCTGATGTGATCTTTAACTTCCGGAATTACAAATTTGAAGTCTCTAATTTAATTTTGCTCTATAGACATACAAACTTTGAACTAATAATTAAACTACATGAACAAACAGTTCCTTTTTATAGGAAGAGAATGATGAGAAATGGATGGTAAGGTTTAGGTTACTTAGTTGACTCCTGAAGATCCGTAATAATTCCACGAAGATACACAACGATAGTGTTGTAAACCATGGTGGTTACAAATTTGTATCTGATGTACTTGAACCAGCAACACATTTATAGTTATCTTGATGGTATATCGAAGCACAAATGATAGCATAATGCGTGTCATTTTTGTTTTTCTACGCAGGAAAAACTATCTTAGTATGTTGCAAATGGTTCCATGCAAGTCAGACTTCAAAATCTGTTTTTGATGCTACTATAAATTGGTAGAACTAAAACATTACTGTTTCATGAATATATAATCCTGCGACATAAAAAGTACTATCTATAGTTTCAAGGAAGACTCACCTCATCTTCATTGAAAAGATTAAGCTTTTTGACAAGGTACTTCTGAATGTAAGAAACAGGCATATTACCATCTCTGGGATTAAGAATAAAAAGAATAGGTTATAGCAATATGTTGGTGGGAGAAAAAGAATATAGCTATAGGTGCCTTGATAAATCATTTGTTGCCTATCCTAAAAACATTAGGAAAATGACAAGAATTGTTTTACGAAGATTGTCCTTGTAAGTTGAATTTAACTCAAGATAGCATAAGATGGTTTAACCAACAGACCAAACATGGAAATGAACACATGGTGTTGACATTAGGCTAGCAACTCAAATGTTTTGGTTGATTGTTTTCAAAGTGAGATTCACTTCTTACTCAAATATAGAACAAGAATGTATACTTCATTCCATAATTGTGACTTTCTACTCATTCCATACGATGCAGAAACGTTCCTAGAAGACATCTCAGATTTTAGTAACAACTTTAAAGCTTAATCTGCTTTTATTGTGAATAAATTACGAAGCAAGTTATATATCATTGGAAAGCCATGAATGTCTAGTTTCCAACAAAAAAAAATGATGCTAAAAAATAATATTCTTACATAAAGTTATGACTATTATAGTTGAAGTTTGTTAGGATGAAAATATTGCTCGGAAAGGATAGATTGCTCGGGAATTGGAAATAGTCAATCTACATTTTCGGTATTCTTGATGTTCTTCTTGATAATCTTCTTGGAACTTGAAGATGTTGACTTTAATACCTCTGCATGTTTTTTCATTATTAAACTCACTTTTATTCTCAAAGTTTACGAAATATAAACCTACGGCCTTAGGAAATATAAATTGCATTTAATGCATTTTGACTTATCTTGGAGGATTGTTCTAAGTCTCGCATATGGAGGCTCAACTTTTTGTTGTTGGGGGTAGAGAATGTTTTTGAGATTGAAATATATTTGAGCTTTTAAACTTATTAGAAGATTTATCTTCTGGTTATCTCTCTAAACTCTTGGTGGATTTCCTAGAGTGGCGAGTATTAAGTGTGCCTGATGTTACCTCCTACTCCTATGTTTTTCGGTGTCAAGTTGGTATCATAGCCTAGGTTCCCAATGGCTTAGTCGTAGAAGACAAAGGCCAAATGGTGATGATCATATAGCTCACCAAAGAGACCTTTGTGATATCGAATTGGATGACTTGAGGAGACAAGTGCAACAACTCGAGCAACGTCTCGCACGTGGCAAACCTTTAGAGCATGATGTTCATGGTTCAGAGGCTGGTTATGCAAATCAGGAAATAGGTTTTAACCTATTTCATGACAACTAAAATGATGATTCCAACGATAATGCATCTCTGAGTTGAAGGTATCGAAGGAACAATGTCTGTGAGAAATCTTTTGATTTTAAAGCTGACATCCCATATTTTGATGGAAGAAATGATCATCATGACTTTATTGATTGGATTAACTATGTTGAAAGAGTCTTTGAATTCAAAGAAATTTCAAAAGATCGTAAAGTGAAGTTTGTTGCCATCAAGTAGAAGAAATATGCCTCTATTTGGCGAGAGCACCTAAAGAAGCAGCGAGCTTGTGATGGCAAGCAAAAGATTCAAATGCGGGACAAAATGAAAAAGGAGTTGCACAGGATATTCTTGCCGGATAATTATCATCAAGATATTTTTCTCAAATAGCATAATCTCAAGCAAAAGGATCTATCCGTTGAAGAGTACATTGTTGAATTTGAAAATCTTATGATAAGGTGCGATAAGGTGGAGTTAGAGGAATAATCTATTGCTCGATTTCTTGGAGGACTTGGATAAGAGATTGGAAAATGTTGTCCAGCCATATATGTAAGTTGGCTCTCAAGGTGGAAAAACAACAAAAAGAGTCAAAACAGTTTGGTGGTTGTTTCTCTTAAAGTGGTGGTGCTTCTATCTAAGGAGTGCATCAACTTCAAAGAACACCTCCCATCAAAAGAGGAGAATCAAAAGGTTGTTGCAAGCAAGAAGAACAATGCAGATTTTGTTAAACCAAATGGTCCTAACCAAGGTTTAAAATCTCGACCCGTATTGAGGTTTCGGTTCCAGACCGGAAGTCCGGAACGATACGGTTTCGGTATCGTATCGTGCCGTGTCGATATAGTTTCGGTATTTTTAAAATATAATTATAAATATATATTAATATTTGATTATTAAATATGTTTTATACTTTGAGATGTTGAATTTATATTTTAATATTTTCTCATAAGATAATGCCTATTAAATTTTAATAAAAAATAAATAATTCTTAAAACTCAAAAGTATATTTAAAATTATAAAAATATCTTATGAGAAAATATTTTGAAATATTTGTTAATATATTTGTAAATTTTTAATTTTAGAAAATTTCTTAGATTATTTTAAATTCATCTTTAATTTGAAAATTATTTAAAAAATTTTAAATTAATTTATAAAATATTTATGAAAATTTTAAATTATTTTAAAATGTAAAAAAAATTTTTAATACTTTATAATTATTATTAACAATAGTTTATTTATCAAGAAATAGATATTTAAAAAAATTGACTAAATCCAAAAAATAAAAAAAATTGCAGTTGCAGTAACCTACGGAGGCCATCGCTATACCACGATC
>JBAMIB010401405.1:0-20218 GCA_037177415.1 Kaempferia rotunda | reverse complement strand
GTGATCCTCAATTACACACACACACACACACACACACACACTATTACCCGTACACGCTCATTCCTGCACACCCACCGTGGGCGACCCTCACATACAAATAATTTTGGGTGCTCGAATCAGGTCCGGGTGTCCGGAGTTGTGAGGATAGTCCACACGGGTGTGCTATATATATATATATGTTTCTTTTTCTAACTCTACCTGTAAATGCATGAACACGATAATATAGATAATAAATACAGATGGAGAGGGCAGTGAGAGATTAAAAAAAATTAATTTTGCTGCGTAAGATCAACCACGTTGGATGTCGCTCACAATCGTGCACATAACGTCAGACATGATATATATACACACACTCTGTTACCCTACACGCTCATTCCTGCACATCCACCGTGGGCGACCCTCACATATAAATAATTTTGGGCACCCGAATCAGGTCCAAGTGTCCGGAGTTGTGAGAATAGTCCACATGGATGTGCATGCTAATATATATATATATATATATATTTCTAACTAAATGCATGAACACGATAATTAATATAGATAATAAATACTGATGGAGAGGGCAGTTAGCTCCAACATGGCCAATTGGAACGCACGGAATTATATTATTTTATTTCGGAGGCCACGGCCAAAACATCTATTTATACAGGCACTTTACCACGCGATATCCCACATCTTTAGCATACTCATCCACAGCCACAGTTTATTTCTATCAATGGCGCTGGAGCAATGGCCGCTCGGTGTTCTCTTTGGCCTTCTACGGGACTACCCTGAGATCATCGTGGCACTTGCCTACTCCTTCTGCTTGTTCTACGTCAACCGCCGCCGTCCCTCTGCCTTGCCCATAAACTGGCCGTTCATCGGCATGCTTCCGGCTGTGGTCATCAACTTTTCCCGCATTCACGACTACCTCTCATACCTTTTCAGCCGCATCAGCTGCACAGAGATATTCCGCGGCCCCTGGTTCCTCGGCGCTGACCTGTTGCTGACCTGCGACCCCGAGAATGTCCACCACATCCTCAACGCCAACTTCGATAACTACCCCAAGGGCGATCAGTTCCGCGAGGTCTTCGACATCCTGGGCCACGCCCTATTAAGCGTAGACGGCGACTCCTGGAGGTTCCAGCGCAAGATCGCCAACGCCATCATCGGTGACCGTGGTTTCCGTACCTTCGTCATCGGCTCCACCAGGGAGAAGGCTGAGAAGGTGTTAGTCCCACTTCTCCTCTACAAGTGCGAGCGCGATGAGGTAATAGAGCTCCAGGAAATGTTCACTAGGTTTTCCTTCGACGTCACTTGCAGCATGGTCTTCGGGGACGACCCCGGCAGCCTCTCGCTACAATTTCCGGCCATCCCCTTCTCCTCGGCTATCGACGATGCGTGGGAGGCGCTGTTCTTCCGACACACCGTGCCCAAGAGTTGGTGGAAGGTGATGAAGTGGCTCAACGTCGGCACCGAGAAGAAAATGACCAACGCCCGGAAAGTCATCGACCAGAACATAAGCCAAATTATATTTCAAAAGAGGGAGGAAATTAAAGCAAAGATTCCAAAGGTCGATCTTCTTGCGTCCTACATGGAGGTGGTAGAGGAGATCAAGGACAAAGTGGATGACATCGACAAGTTTTTGCGCGACAACGTGCTATTCTTGATGATCGCAGGGAGAGACGCCTTCTCCATCAGCCTCTCTTGGTTCTTTTTCCTGCTCCACAACAACCCGAAGGTGCGGACAAAGATTCTGCAGGAGCTGAGAAGGTGCCGATCGACCGAGAACACCTCGACTACCTTCAGCTCGGAGGAACTGAGTAGGATGGTGTACCTGCACGGGGCGGTGTGCGAGACTCTGCGCATCTTCCCCCCGGTGCCGTTCGAAGAGAAGACGGCGCTGAAGGACGACGTGTTGCCGAGCGGCGCGAGGGTAACGGCGGGGCAGAAAGTAGTGGTGAGCGTGTACGCGATGGGGCGGATGGAGGCGGTGTGGGGGAAGGACTGCATGGAGTTCAAGCCGGAGAGATGGATAACGGCGGAGTGGAGGGTGCGCCACGTGCCAGCGCACAGGTTCATGGCCTTCAACTGTGGGCCGAGGACTTGCGTGGGGAAGGACGTGGGGCTGATGCAGATAAAAACGGTGGTCGCCGCCGTGCTGTGGAACTTCAAGGTTCAAGTGGTGGACAGCTTCGGAGTGGTGCCCAAGAACTCTGCCATGCTTCGGATGAAGAATGGAATCACGGCTGATCCGGGGTCACTACCCGGTCAGCCAGTGAGCCAGCTCCCTAAGTCAAGGTGAGAGCCAGATCAGCAGGTCAACAAAAATGCCACATAGGCAGTTATAGAGGCCGACCGGTCGGGTGACCCGGTCGGGTGAAACTCAACTTAATCAGCACCAACTTCAAGAGAGATCTGGTCAGTAAACTTCAGCTCAGCCGTCCAGAGACCCATACCAGGACAAATGACTAGTCGGCATACCCTCACCCGGTCGGACCCAGGTCTCATAGAAGGTTAGGGCCGAGTATCTGAGGTGGGAGACCGAATGGCAAAACACCAGAAGACCCGCTCCGATATCACTGACATGTCGGCATAAGCACGCCCGGTCGGACTCAAACCTCATCGAAGGCTAAGGCCGAGCAGCTAGAGTGAGATAAACCGATCGGCAAATCTAGACAAAAGTCCTCTGTCGCATAGCGTAACCGAAATGTCAGGGAATATTCTTCCACCTGGCAAACCTATCAGAAGATGACACGCGGCTTAGGCCCAAGGCGCGGCCCGAATACCAACAAAGCCTGTTAAACTAGGAGCCGCCACGTGCACGACTCTGATAGGTACAATACTCCTATAAATAGTCCTCGAAAAGAGGACCCAAGGTACGCTTTTCTTAGCGCATCACTACGTCAAAACTCTGTCTCTCTCTCTCATCTTGATACTCGGACTGACTTGAGCGTCGGAGGACCAGACACGGGGCGGCGATCCCTGTTTCCTGGTTGGCTAACGCATCCGGTCGGCTAAGTGTGTGCAGATCGCGAAAGGAGACGCCGGTCGGACCACCCCACCCGAGAGCCATCCACATCCACGTCGACACTCTTTTCGAGTCCAGCTTGTGATATTTGCACTCGGATCCATCCGCTCCCCGATCAGACAGGATCAGTTACGGTGTGTTTAAGACAAATATATACTTTAAAATATATATTTATGATCTGTTTACTCTCACGCGCGAATAAAGAAGTAATCAATTCTACTTATTGATTCATTTTGACGCATGATATTGTATGTGAGTATGTTTTATCAAAAATTGAAAATAAAGGGATTGATTCAGTAAATTGCCCTTTATCGGTTTATCCATCTTTCACTCTCCGTCATGTTTACTTGCCGTTATCTATTCCTTTATAAATAAAGGCATTGCATCTTCTCTTCACCCCACTCTCCGCCGTAAAACAAGAGCTAGAGAGAGAGAGAGAGAGAGAGGATGGAGAAGATGCAGAGTCCCACCGTGGACGATTCGTCTCTCTCTACCTCGCCGTCGCCTTCGTCGTTCGCGAGCTTGCGAGCATACGGGCAGGCGCTGGCCGAGACGCCCTGGCGGCTGCGGCGGCGAGCCGGATCCGTGACGACCACCTTCGAGGAGATGAGCCGCGTCCGAGCCCGATCGGGCGCCGAAATGAATCGTTCCCTGAGGTGGCCGGACCTTGTCGGGCTCGGGATCGGCGGAATGATTGGCGCCGGTGTCTTCGTCGCCACCGGCCGCGCGGCTCGGCTCTATGCCGGCCCCGCCATCGTGCTCTCCTACGCCATTTCCGGCCTCTGCGCCCTACTCTCCGCCTTCTGCTACACGGAGTTCGCCGTCGATATGCCCGTCGCCGGTGGGGCCTTCAGCTACCTCAGGGTCACCTTCGGTGAGTGAATGTTTTGCCACTCTTTCTTCCACGCCATTCGATCCCTAAATTCCCCTTTCCTCTGTCATCGACGTCCGATCTAATTTTATTCGGGACGGGTTTATTTGTACGATTTCTTCGTCTTCGTTTTAAATTTGAGAAAAATAGTCTGAAAATGATGGCGGCGATACCTTGTGATTAGGGGAATTCGCAGCGTTTTTGACGGGGGCGAATCTGATAATGGAGTACGTCTTCTCCAACGCGGCGGTCGCCCGGAGCTTAACCGCCTACCTTGGCACCGCCATCGGGGTGGACACCACCGCCAAGTGGCGGATCACAGTTGCCGGCCTTCCCAAGGGCTTCAACCAGTTCGATCTCCTCGCCGTGGCCGTCATCGTACTCATCACGGTCTGCATCTGCTGCAGGTAACTAACCAAACTCTCTCCCCTATTCCTTTCGTTGATCGATCGAAATCAACAGAGAAGCCCTGTTGCTGTCACCCCCATTTTTGGTTGGTTTCTCGTCGCTTTCCTCGGCCGCATGGTCCTCCCCTCAACGTCCTCGGCTCGATGCCATGTCCTTCTCTAGATGCTTTGTTTCGTAATAATGGTGGTGGTTTCGTGCTTTTTGTCTTTTCCCGAAAGATAATTGATCCAGTCTTTTACCGTGAATGATTACTAGCGGATTGAGGACTCTGTTTAATCTCTGACACAGCACCAAGGATAGTTCGGTGCTGAACATGATCCTGACGGCGATCCACATCGCCTTCATCCTCTTCATCATCGTCGTCGGGTTCTGTCTCGGCGACGTTCGCAACCTGACGCATCCGGCGAAGCCGGCGGAGAGCCCTGGCGGGTTCATGCCCTACGGGGTGGCCGGAGTGTTCAACGGCGCCGCCATGGTCTACCTCAGCTACATTGGCTACGACGCCGTGTCCACCATGGCGGAAGAGGTGCGCTGCCCAGAGCGCGACATCCCAGTCGGCGTCTCCGGCTCCGTCGCCGTCGTGACGGTCCTCTACTGCCTCATGGCCGCCTCCATGGCCATGCTCCTGCCCTACGACGCCGTAAGTTAACTCCCCCCCTTCTCTGCCTAACTTTTTTTTCCCCGTGGGGACCACGTGGCTGCTTTCTCTTTCTGGGTGTACTTTTGAAGCGTAGTACTAATTAATTGGTGGAGGGCAGTGGACCCGTGACAAATTTATGAAATTAGGACCTTAATGAACTAAAATTTGATATTCACCTCAATAAAAATAAATTTGAAAATAGTTACACAACAACTTTTCAAATTACCAAATCAGGCATCTATTTCTAAACTTAGAAATTGGCATTTCGCCCTTGTTGGTCCCTCTATTGATTATGCAGTTAAAAGCTCGGTCAATGACTTGAATTAGTTTCATCAAAAGGGAGAAAAGTTATTTTCATGAATTACAAGGTGGTAAATGGAATAATATACTCTTCCGAAAAATAAAGTGAATTTCTTTGGGAAATGTTTCTGATTTTATCCGTACACTGTGATCGCAACCTTAGCGTTGTCAGCCGTCGGTTTCGTCCTGACCCTGTTTTGTTGTTGTTTTTTTTTGTCTGCAGATCAACACGGAGTCGCCTTTCTCGGCAGCTTTCGCCGGATCTGACGGCTGGGGATGGGCGTCGTACGTGATCGGAGCGGGGGCCAGCTTTGGGATCCTGACGTCACTACTGGTCTCCATGCTGGGCCAAGCGCGCTACCTGTGCGTCATTGGGCGGTCCAGCGTCCTGCCCAACTGGCTCGCTCAAGTCCACCCGAAGACCGCTACGCCTGTCAACGCCTCCGCTTTCCTAGGTCAGCTACCATAATTTTACAATATTCATAAAAATGCATAATATATTTTTTTCAGATTTTATTTTAAATTCTTCCTGTTTTTAAATTGCAAAAACATTTAAATTAATTATTCTGTTTATTTTTTAAATTACTAGGTATTTTCACGGCGGCGATCGCGCTCTTCACCGACCTCGACGTCCTCCTCAGCCTCGTATCCATCGGCACCCTCTTCGTCTTCTACATGGTCGGCAACGCCGTCATCTACCGCCGCTACGTCTCCCCCGACGGCTCCGCCACCAGCCCCTGGCCGACCCTCTCCTTTCTCCTAGCCTTCTCCACCGCCGCTGTCGCCTTCACCCTGATTTGGCAGCTGGCTCCGCCCGGATCCTCCAAGGCTGCGCTCCTCTGCGTCTGCGGGGCCGCGGCCATGGCCGTCCTCCAGGCGTTTCACCTCCTGGTGCCGGTGGCCCGGGAGCCGGTGCACTGGGGAGTGCCGCTGATGCCGTGGATCCCGGCAGCCTCCGTCTTCCTCAACGTCTTCCTGTTAGGGTCGCTCGATGGGCCGTCGTATCTGCGGTTTATCATCTTCTCGGCAATAGTCGTCGCTGCCTACGTCTTCTACGGCGTGCATTCCAGCTTCGACGCAGAGGAGAATGGTAGTCTAATTCACAGCAGCCACCACGCAGGAAGAAGAGCATGCAGTGGTTCACAATTAGTGTGACTTAGATTTTTTGGTTCTTTTTCAATTATTTTTGCTAAGAATTAGATGTGGAATATTGTAACAAAAGAAACACATTCAAAAGATAAGGGAAAAAAAGAGAGAGAGAGAAAAAAAAAAAATCAAAGACCTGTTAAGTTATTTTGTACAATTTCAAGTCAATTTTTGTTGGTTATGGTTATTATCTTGTGAATGAAGTCCACGATAAAGAACTGTTCTCAGGCAGAATCTCCAATTCGAAAATGCTTAAATATTAATAATTTTTTCTTACCAAAACATGTGATATTAATTTATTTCATTAAACAATTTGATAATCATATTTCATACATTAAGTCAACCAAAAGACTAGCAGATAAGGTTGAATTATAAAATTATATAAAATAAATTGTCCATTTTAAAAAGTAGTCCATAAGGTTAATGCATTGGAGATCTAATTTAGAGAAATCATACATTATGTAATCTTATGATTCCTTTTCTTCTATTCCTTTATATCATAACAATTAATAGCATAATTAGCATGATGCAAAGTATCACTTTAATACAGATCTTATGGTGGAAATCGTATGGTCGACCCCTCTATCAGATCAAGCGAATACAAGAGAACCCTTCATAAGATCTGTGTTTCGGGACTAACCCTCATTTTCTAGGTGACTTGTCTCCTCCACATAATCCCTCATAAGCCTCGTGTTAGATTCATCCACCATCTGCCACAGCATAAAGAGAACATAAGTATAAATAATTTGACAAAAACAACTCGAAGAATCCAACATCTTCTTTTTTATATAAAAAAGGCAACTCAAAATCCTAGCTTGTGCATTAGGTTGCCAGCAAGCTAGGATTTTCAGGCAAAGGCAGTTTCAACCTTGAAAGCCAATTTCTTCAAGTTTTCCCACTCAAAATCCTGCTTAGCATATGCAGATCGGACCTGCAAGTAAGTAGATTTATCTTGCGCCACACGGATAAAGTCACGATACTGGAAGTGTTCATGTCAATCTTCTACAATTTTGAGTGTACTGACCTCAAGGATTCGAAGAGCTGCAGCCAAATTAAGAGCATAACATATAAGTCACCCTTTGTTTCCCTTTGATACTCTTAATAAATTAATCTTTGCAGATATTATTGAAGCTAGTCGTCTATTACAATCCGAAATCCTCCTACTATCTAATATGACAGTCTAAGATTTTTGAATTCCTATTTTAATGTTTTTTGTTCTCTTAAAGCAATTAAATGATTTATCAAAATTCTGGAAAAGACATCACTTTAAGAAAATGGAATTACCTAAACCCTTATGCCTTGGAGACTCGCGCATCAATCTTCGACAAAACTTTTCCCCATCGTTCAAAGAATTGCCACTGATGAACTCCATCAACTCATCATATGCCTCACGATTATAGCTCTGTCAAAGGTTGATGTGAAAAAGGAAGACACAAGAATCATAGACGGGAAATGAATCAATAATTTTTAGTTGAATGCATGCTTTTGTCAAATGAATTGAATACCTAAGCATGCTTCAGAAACATGCCTTTTTTTTATCAGTAAGGTTGCAGAGATATATAGATTAGGTAATTAGCCTCCGGTTTCTGATTAATCACGCTACCTTCATATGAACATTAGGCAAACAATCGTTTTACCCCCTTCCAAAGAGTGTGGAGCCGCCCTGGAGGGGTGTGTGACGGCTTCACCTTTTGCTCCATTAGGCAAACAATCGTACCAAAATTTAGCATCTTTTGAATGAGAGAAAGTGTCTCTTAGCTGCTTGTAATCATCTTTGATATTGGAGGATAGGATCCCGTTCCAATTCAATAAGTCCAACCTACATGACGTAGATCCAACTGAATTACTCACGGGCTTTATTGGAGCGTGACCCACATACGATCCATAACCCTCAAAATCAAATAAGTCGTTACGGTTTGGGACTACCATCTTCTATAAATACTAGGATATGACAATGGTAGGATTAATTCCCTTGAGGATTAAATGCCCTCCTACCTAGAAGGTTGCTCGGTACGTGATTTACCTCCCATCACCTCGCCATGGGACCGGTGATGAGGAGCGCTCGGGTGAGCAAAATCACCTTTTGCTTCCTAGGATGCGGCAATGGTATGAAAAGACTCTTTCTACCATTTTATTTTCTATTCTTTTAATGGAGGGGATGATAACTTAGGCATCAAAAGAGCCTCACCGGGATGACTTGTAGTGAGTCCTTTGACGCATGTTGATCTATGTAGGTCCGGTCACGGGAGCAAGGAGCAGATCTCCATAATCACAACAACCTTGATTAAGTATTTGATGTGAATATGATGAATGACTAACTCATGATCATCGAAATTGTAGCAGCATGTAGTATGTGGGTTAAGTCACGGTGCTGACAACAGCTTAATTTGTGTGCTTAGAGGGTTCCAATGGTGGCTTGGCAGGTGGAGAACTGTTTCATCTGATCAAATGGAGTCGTCAGGTCGGAGCTACCACACTCAGGTCTATGAAGGAAATTTTGTGTAATGGTGTTATGAGATCTACAGTGTGCACTTCAAGGTGACAACTAAGGCAACATCAGAGGCATTTTGTTCCCTTCTCAGTCCAGGAACTGGATCATTGATTTCGACATTCCCGTTCAGTTCATCAGCTTTCTTCATTAACAAGTACAGAACCAAACCTAACTGCCCCCTTAAATTTCAAGACTTCGACGAAGTAGTAGAGTAAAAGATTATCTATCTTGCAAGCATAGGCATCAAATAGAGAGATTCACAAGGTAAGCGAACAACCTCGAGCTGTGCCAGAACGATCTTTACAGCGAGGTAAGTGAAGAAATCCTGTAGATTCCTCGCAGCCTTCGCCTCCGGGGAAGCCTCCGCGAACCCTAAAACAATCCACAGTCAGATCCGCCACCACATGAACAGATCGAAGGGGAAAAAAAAAAGAAGATCGATTTATGGAGAGGTACCTGGAACATACATCTTCTGGCAGCGGAGTTCGCGGCAGGCGAGCAATCGTTTCCTCGGCGGAGACGGGGAGCAGCGACGGCAAGGGAGAGCGATGGATCCGCTCTTGAGTGTGAAGGCGGAGGAGGAATTGGAGAAGAAGGGTGTGGCGACGCACTCCATCTCTGTCTAAGAGATCCTTTGCCAGAATTAAAATAAATATCTGGGCCTCAATAGAAAAATATAAAATAAATAAATAATAAATATTTGGTATGGCATCTGGGCCACAACAAGAGGCCCATGTACAAGAGCCCAACATGGGAAATAAGAAAAGTTAAAGGGTTAATTTGATAATATCTAAATCTCAGGTGTCAAAAGAGAAAAGTAGCACGTAACGTAGCCTTATCCCTACCCGCTCCCAGCTCGCTTGACTCGTCGCCCTACTGCTTACTTCTCCATGGCGGACGACGACGCCAACCCGATGGCGGCGGACGAGGAAGCCAATGGTGTAGGGGAGGACTCCGAAGAAGGGGAGGAGTATTCGTCCGCTTCATCTTCCGACTATGACTCCGAAGACTCCTCGTCCGACGAGGACGGCGGCGGAGGCGGTCGCGAAGGAGGAGGAGGCGGAGGAAGATACGACTCCAAGAAAGATGAACCGGAGGAAGACAACCCTGAGGAGGCAAACTTCCGAGCGTTCTCTGAGATCTTGGATAGCCGCAGCTATCGCAAGAAGGAAGAGGAGGAGGTGCGGGGTATTGTGCCCCTCGAGGACCACTATGATTTTCCCGTCGATAAGGAGAATTGGTGCGAGGAGGACCTCAGGGAGTTGTGGGATGACGCTCCTCTCAAGATGACCAAGCCAGGTTGGGACCCCGATTTCGCCGACGACGACGATTGGGACGCCGTCATTGATGAGGTCAAGGACGGAGGCGACCCGCCAATTGCGCCTTTCTACCTTCCTTACCGGAAGCACTACCCCGTCATCCCTGATAATCACTACGACATTTCCAACGCTAAGGCTGTCATCGAGGAGCTCGATCGTACCGAAGAATTCCTGATTTGGGTCAGTTTTATCTTCGAGGATGGAAGCTCGTGAGTTCAAAATTCTGCATTTCCTTCTTTTTCCCATATTAGTGTCAGACTTATAATGTCCAACAACTGCATTTTTTTTCTTTTTCTATTGAGCTTGTCGGTAGTGATACTGAGTTTTCCTATGCATTGATTTTGAATATCAATCCTTTTCCTTTATGATTCATTTCTTGTTGCATCGATCAATTATGCTTTCTGGCCGTTCTAGAGCATGGATTTCTCTAAGGATTCATTTACCCCTTTGTTTGTCTTTAATTTCCTTACTTCAAACGAACAAAAGATCATCTAATGCTTTAATCACTTTGTCAAGATACGAAGGAACTGTTTGGGATGACCTGGCTCATGGAAAAGGTGTCTACGTTGCCGAGGATGGGCTTGTCAGGTTGGTTGTTGCACTGGTGTCTCCATTTTCATCGATAAAGGCTGATTGCCTATTGTCTTCCTGAAATGTTTTCTTATGTAGTATTATATGGGCCTCCTTAATGCTTTCAACAAATTTTAGAAATGTCGTTGCTAGCTGCTTTGTTACCTTTCTTTATTGTAGGTATGAAGGTGAATGGCTTCAAAACCAGATGGAAGGTCATGGAGTTGTTGAAGTAGATATCCCTGCAGCAGAGCCTATACCAGGATCAAAGTACATTGAGATTGACTTCTTTAGTACTGATGAAAAATGTTGGATGTCTGATATCTTGTCATGCATTTGGTTTTTTATTTCTTTTCATGAAACAGGCTTGAAGCTAAAATGCGGGCTGAAGGTAAAATCATATCACGTGATTTCATGTCTCCAGAAGATAGAAAATGGCTGGAAATGGATATAGAGGATAGCTTATACCTAGCTGATGGTCAAAGAGAAATTCCATTCTATGAGAGGAATGAGTGGATTCAGATCTTTGGAGAAAAACCGTATGTTTCTATTCCCTGAACATTAACCAAGTAATCAGAAGCTAATCAGTGAGTTTTTTTCTCTTAACATATTTTAATTAAGTAATGAGAAGCTATCTAGTGAGGTTTATGAAGTGTTCTATGTATCCGCTTATGCGTATGAAAAATCTACATTCATTTACTTTTTCAAAATAACGTACTGGATGTTAAAAGGTTATATAGCGCTCATAGTCCCTTCATAGCTTGACTTTTTGAATCCTGTTGCTCAAGCACCATGAATTCCTAGAAACTTATACACTTCTAAATTCAAGATGTGCTTGTGAGGTAAATTGGAACGAATTAAAAGAATGGGAATATTGTAAATGATAGTTCGAGAATGTGAATTACTCTTCTGACTGTTATCTTCATTTTGAATTAAAATTTTATCACCAAAAGTAGGTAAAATTTCATGTTAGGAATGTTTTATGTGCCATTTTAGTTACTTTATTTTGCCTGATTCGTTCCTCCACATTACCACCCTCTGCCATGGCAATGAAAACCAAGTGCATATCTAATTGGTTCGAAACACACTTGGAACCAAACAAGATATTTCTCCTATCTACATGTTTATGTTTCATCATGCTGCACATTAAACCAAATCATGACGAGGGACAATCTAACCATCAGAGAATAGTTTATATTTCTTGGGGATTTTACAAAGCTATCAGTTTGATAGCAGCTTATATGAACAATTTGTTGTTACTATTGCTATTATTAGTAATATTATCCATATTATTTGGGTATTTTTATTTCCTTGGAATTTTCATCTAATAAAGCATTATCTCTGGGTCCTTAGTTTATTTACTCATCCTATTTGACAGAGAAAAAGGTCGATATAGATATGCTGGACAGTGGAAACATGGAAGAATGCATGGTTGTGGCGTCTATGAAGTTAATGAGAGGATAACATCTGTAGGTGTAATCTTCATATGAAAGTTAACTAAAAGGCCTTTTCTTTTTATCTGTTTGCAATTCAATTGTCTAAAAATTACATACTCAGTAAGCCACTGATTGCCATTTGACTAGAATTTTCATTTTTTTCAATAATCTTGTTTTGTTTAATATCATATGAAGTACTTACTGCTTGCAGGGAAGGTTTTATTTTGGGCGTTTTGTAGGGGATTCATCTGGTTGCGACAGTGATGTGTCAACGGTATTTTTGACATTTTTATTGTTTTGCTCAATTGCTTTACATGAAAATGAGCTTATATATGCATTGTTCCAGTTACATGCTGGCATTGCTGAAGTAGCTGCTGCAAAAGCACGGATGTTTGTCAACAAACCTGATGGAAGTAAATCTCCCAAGATTATTTCTTTTCAAAATCTTATCATTCTTTATTTCATAAAGAAAAGAAATGGATAGATGCAGAATTGCAAATAGTATCCATAACTTCTTGTTATGTGATAATAACAAACTGGCATTGATTTTTCAAAATTTTCTCTTGAATTATCCGTGGTTGAGGTCAATGCACTGAGAGGTAGACATCATCATGCAGACATACATGGACTTAAATATAACTATAAACTACTAGTGTTTGCTCAAAACAGAACTAAACATAAAATAATCACAGATCTCTAATAGAGTAACACAATAGCCTCTACCTTCTAGTTCAACTATCTATGATCTGCTCCGCCTATTGTAGGCAAGAATAAGGAGTTGATAAAGGAAACTAATTACAGTGAACATGATCGTGTGAATTCTAATCATGGATCAGAGAAAAATGCAATTGTATGAACATCTAAGAAGATCAATCAAACTCCAGATGCATTGATAGCAACTGAATTATGTAGCTATCAGCCTCCACGCAAGTATTGCACTGCAAATCATTGTCTGACCTTTTTTATCTCAGATCTAGAGTATAATCAAACATTTGCCATCAAATTATTATTGTCTATTTTGTGCATTAAAGCCTCATGTTGTGTTTTTATGTACCATCAGTGGTAAGGGAAGAGAGGGGTCCTTATAGTGACCCTCAGCATCCATATTTTTATGAAGAAGATGATGTGTGGATGGCTCCCGGATTTGTCAACCAATTTTATGATGTAAGACAAATATTGGTCTTGTCTTTCCCAGATAAAGTGTTGGGAGATATTGATAAATATTATGGACAGGTTCCAAATTACTGGAAGACATATGTTGAAGAAGTAGATCAGGAAAGAGGGATGTGGCTGAACTCTTTCTATAAAGCACCTCTAAGGCTTCCTATGCCTGCTGAGCTTGAATATTGGTGGGAGAAAGGTAATGGTTTCTTTCTTTATTTATGTCATTGCCACAGCTTTGACATTGCTGTTCCTAATCCTTTGTGCATCACCCATTAGTGACATTTGCTGGTTGCAATGCATGCTCTTGATAAATCTTCAGAAGCTCAATACTGTTAGTTTTTTTCTTTCTTTATTTTCTTATACTTTATATGTATTGTTTTAATAGTTTGTGTAACCTTTGCTTGCTATTTCATGCATACTCTAAAATAAACTGTTAGGTTGGAAGGCTTTTGGGCACTTGTCATGCTGCCTTGGAAACTCCTATCCTTATTTCTTCATTTTTTTTATCAGAAGAGTAAGCGTTTATTTAAATCTTTGGTTTTCTTTTGTCAATTTAAACAAAAGCTCCATCCTTTATTTGTTTCAAGGTCATGTTGGTTGTACTAAAATGGATAAAGGAAAATTACAGATACTCAATTTGTCACATATTCTGCTTAATTTTGGATGGAAGAAAGTGTGAGAAAAATTCTTGGCTGATCAAACTCTACCCGTTGAATTATCTCTGATTGCTTCAAAACAGTTTTGTACATAAATAGCATAAACAGGAGAAATTGGAGGAGGGCTAGAAAAGATAGCAGAGGGGAAAATTATAACATTGTCTTTCTACGTGTAAAAATGGAAAGTCGTAGAAATTAAAAAATATAATTAAGGAAATCTTCATACCAGATTGGTAGGCAAACACACATATAGTCTTGCGCACTCCTTTTCTATCCTGTTTTGGGTGGTAAAAGTGGGAGGAAAAAATTTGTTGGGTAGCCAAGTTTACTTCATTTCATCCTCTCTGAACTTTCATCCAAAACTGAGCAAAGAAGTAGGAGGAAAAATAAACTATTTGTCCTCAGTTTTTCTCATTATGTAAATAAGTAGACTAGATGAACATTCTATCCTCCCTCTCTGTTTCCCCCCCAAGTAATCAGGCTGTATGCTCGAGTCTTCAACATGTCTACCTTTCATTTTCCTTACATATTTCCTTCACAACATTTTATAGGATATGTACTATGTAACCATTTCATGAATCCATATCTTCATAAAATAGTCTTGTAGTAAAAAAATATTGTTGAATCATATGTCTTGAACTTTTCTTGGGCCTCGTTGCTTTAAATAGTGGAATTTTAAGAAAAATAATATTCTTTCTTGTTTTTATTCCTTGTCCAATATTGGATAGAGATACAGGATACAATGCATCCAACTATTAGAGTTGTCGACTGTAAATTACTTTATCCAAACATATACAAAAATAATACAGCAAAATACTGTTTGGCAGACCATTTTGTACCAATAGCATCTGTTTTTGGGTCATTCTACTATTTGGTATCTTGGCACCAATAAGATTTGCAGTTATAAAAAATGGTAATATTCGGCATGAAAGCGTGCTGGCCACTAAGGCCAATAGGTCTGTTCTAACTCATATTAGATTTGTCCAGAGTTATGTTATTTGCAATCTAGGTAGTCCTTGTGGAGTGCCTTCATCAGCTAGGCAAGATTACATCTCTAGGATGGTGAGTTCCTCCATGGCAAACTTCTGTTGCCATGTGGTGGAAATCTTTCTCACACAAGTCAAATGACCTTATCACTATCCTTATTTCTTTAAATTCCCTACTTTGCAATTATAAGGCTGAATTTGTGAAAGCCTTTTACTGTCTGTAGGCAATGCTAATTTGTCGTTGATCAAATTTGAGAATGTTGACTTTAATGTGAAGTTTTAAGTTGGATCAACTGATTCTGCATACTAGTAACTGAAATAGTTAGTTCTATAACCTCTTTAGGATACCACATGAAAAAGGTATTGTTGCTAGGATAAAATTTAGATGGAGGAATTGTAATGATGACAATGAGATAAGAATTTAAGATAGGATAAGGCTATGATGAGATGAACAGATGAAGGTAAATCTTTACATCTTTTCCTCATAATGTTCGCATTCATTCCAATGCCAGATTGAAAATTTGTTCAGGAACCTTCTTTGAAACAAAAGAGGGTTTTAATATTAATATATGGTATGATGTTTCCTCTGATTGATTGTTGGAAATGAACAAAAAAAAATCACTCATCCTAGCATTTCCCACTTTTAGGGGGTTAACTTTTATTTGTTCCCCTTTCTTGTAGTTAGTTGATAACTTATTGATAATTATATCTGAACAGGTGAGGTTACGCCAGAATTTGTTCTAATCAACAAGGAACCTGAGCCTGACCCTGATGACCCATCACAACTAGTTTACGAGGATGATCCTCTCATCCTTCACACTCCAACTGGAAGGCTAATTAATTATGTGGATGATGAGAAATATGGCGTTCGCCTGTTCTGGCAGCCACCTTTAAAAGAAGGGGAGGATGTGGATCCAGATGAAGCTCATTTTTTGCCTCTTGGCTTTGATGATTTCTATGGAAGGTCTGGACCAGTAGAAAAGAAAGAAGGACCAGTGAGGGGATTGATAACTTCCATTCAAAATACTTTGAAACCGCTTCTTGATGGACTTGGGCATTGGGCCAAGGAGAAACTGGAAGCTAGTGAGATGAAGCTTAAGCTTATTGAGAAGCAACTTGAGTTTGTTGAAGCTGAAATAACCCTTGAAGAAGAAATAGAAGACCTCGATAGGGAACTGAAGAGGAAACAGGAAGAAGAAGAAAAGCAAGGTGTTGCAGACGAGAATCAGGATGATGCACCTGCTTCTGCTGCTGTTCAGGATGAGGCAGTTCCAGAGGAAATGGAGGATGAAGATGAAGATGATGAAGAAGGACCGACAAGTTTTGGTACAGTTAATCAAAGAAGATCAGATAACGATACAAGTGCAAAGGGGAGCAAGCCTGGGAAATTCCCTTTTTCTTCGCTCTCACTGTCTTTACTCCATTCTGGCCCGCTCTCTATGGTGAGTCAACACCATAATATTTGTGTCCTTGAGTTTCGCATTTGTCTCTCCTACACAGCATCTAATAGTTTGGTGTGTTTACTGGGCTCACAACAGCCTCAAAAGGGTCAAACTACAACAACTCAAATAAGGAAAAGCCTTGTAGGATTCATCTAGTTTGCTTTGAAGCAAAGTTCATCAAATTCATGAATTAGGAGTGTTGCTTGTCTTACAATTTGATCTTGGATGACACTTTTTTCGATATAGTCTTCTCATGCTATGCTCATTTCACTTGTTTTTGTTAGTCTCGTATGCGTAGAATTTATATTTCTTGTTTAGTTCTTCATTTTTTTTTCCCTCTGTTAATTTAAATGCATTCATGTTTGCAACGTGGCAGGTTCCTATCAAATTACAGGATTCCTTCATGTCATGGAGAAATAGATGTTCTTCTGGTACTGAACAATTTAGTTATGAATTTCACGAACAAGCAACGAATGCTCAGAGAAGATTTTGCTCGATCAAGTTCAATGGCAGAATTAACCAAAGTGGAAAACTGAGGGTGATGCAACAAAGGCAGCATAGCAACATCAGGAGACAAAACTCCTCTTCTCTCAATTCTTTGGCTTCAGTTCTTTTGGCGAACGGTCGCAAGAATCAGATCGACTGGGCCACCAAAAGCTCTGTTGGAATCGAAGAACTGAGCATTCTATCTTTGCACGTCCCTGTTATGGATGCAGCTGCATGAAAGCATAGGAGGCAATTTTTTGACTTGCAAACTTTGTTGTGACCCCTTAAAGAAAAGTATTGTATCTTGAGTGAACTCCACTTCAATGTGTGTGTTTTTGATTATTTAGCTTTAGCCGAAATAAGAGAGATGCATTATTATTGTTGTTACTGTTGTCTTTTATGTGTGGAAGGACTCAAAAGTTCTGTTTCTAATTAAAATTTTCTGATTTCATCTCAGCTATGTTTTAACTTGTGGCCTTCTAGAGAAGGGAGTGGCCGTGTATCAGTTGTGCTCTAATTTTATCCCGTAGGCAAATTAAAAAGGTTATTTTTAAAATTAATTAGGTGAAGTTTGGACATCTAAATTATCAATACTAATCAGGGCAACATTGGAAGGCCATGCAATTTTTATTGGTTTTTGAAATCGTTCTTTTTTATTTTTCTAAATGCTCTCTAATATACTGTTATTATCATTATTTTTTTTTACCAAACACATTAAATCCTAAATTAGTTGGGTGCGTCATAACAATTATAACTTATAACTACTACATATATTACAGTAACTACGAAACAATTTCATAGTTGCTTTAATATGAATTTAATCATGTTCACCCTATCATTTACGAAACAATTTCATAGTTGCTTTAATATGAATTTAATCATGTTCACCCTATCATTTACGTTGAAACAGTTATAAAATCGTAGCTATTACAAAGTGGATTTAACCTGCTCACTTAGCATTCACATTATAGCAGTTACGATATCGTAACTGTTATATATATATAACTATAATTTTATAACTTCTACAACTTACCTAAGCAATTTAGAATTTAATACGCCGGGCAAGAGTTGATGGGATGGGGCGTCTTTTTAATATAAAAAAAATCCCTAAAATATTAACGCTTTTTATTTTTTTCAAAATAATAATAATAATAATAATAATAATAATAATAACTTTCATGTCCAAGAAATTGGAAAATAACAAAACAGAAAAGAAATATCAATTTATAATAGTGCTCTCATTATCATTAAATGAATTGTTGACATAATTGTTGAATCCTAAATATAAAATAAAAGGGCAAAATTCATTTGTAAAATCATTAAATGAATGCCTCATGTAATTAATAAGAAAAGCATGTCAGATCACCTTTAGCTACTCAATGCTCACTATATCCTTCTTTATGCTAATTTAATTAAAAGTGCATTTTATCAAAATTAGTTTTTAAGGAAAACCCATGTTAACATCTACTTATAACATTAGGCTTGAAGCAAGAGAATATTCACTCCCTATTTAAACATAGATAAATTGAATTCACATCAAAACATGAATTTGTTTAATTTGAGGTGAGAGAAATCTTCTTAGCCTCAGAAACAAACATTCCCATGCATTATCATTGGAATTAGGATGATCTTTAAGTAAAATAGGATAAAGGTGTGCCTTGGGTAGCAATTAAAATACCATCTCCCAAAAGAAAAAAAAAATCACGATGATTACGCTCACCACAAACGTCCCTCACAATATGTCCCCAAGTTATGTGATGGATAGCACACCATCCCAAGCTATGTGGTGGTTAGCATAGTTAACAAACAAATCTATTATAATCATTCTACAAAAATTGACATTTAATGTAAAGTTTAAAATTTTCGAAATTGATCATGATCTTTAGATTTTACTCTTAAATCTGCATTTGTCTTGTCTGCACTCCATCACATGGTGGAAGGCTACATCAGTCGATTGTCTGCTTCATCTGTCTGCCATGCCACACCATCAACTTAAAGTGAAACAAGCAAACTCTATATTTTAAGTAATAAACTTAATTAACCCAGATGTGAAAAAAAAAAAAGTTTACTGGTTCCTTCACGTGTGCCGTGCATCCCAATCCATTCCACTGTGTTGTCGAATATCTATTGAGTAATTGGATTATTGACATGGGAGCAAATAGCATATTAGCATTTAACAATTTGGACAAAGTTTGAGTTGTTTCAATTATTTGTTTATGTCATTGCTAGCGATTTTGCCTATTTTCTAGGCAACATCCTCCATGGCTCCATCCTTTTGCCACTCAAATTTAGCTTCCCTGCAGTTCAAATCTAATCTGTCTTTTATCTCACGATTCTCACTGTTATAGTCTTAGTTTCTTCAAGTTGATGAGCGTCAGAAGAACATTTGGAGTATATTTTCACATGCCGAAAACTTACTGCAGAAGAGCAACTTAAGGTTGTGTTAGAAGAGGTGCTTCAGTAGATTCTTCGCCACACGGCCTTGTCTGACTAGCAGAAGCGCTATCTGAACTTTCAGAGTTAAGCAGACAAGCGTGGCCAAGCGATACGACCTACACAGGATGCAGCTAGATCAGAATGTGAGTGATCAACTGTACCTTATGGAAAAATTTCAAGTTGGAATTGCTAGTTCAAATGAAAAATGGAAATATACCAAGGAGACTGAAGCAACAAGGATGCTGAAACCTTTACAATCAAATGGAGCCTCGCTTGAAATGAAAAGAGCTGGAGGAACCAGAGGTTGTAGAGAAAGGAATGTAGGTGGACAGATATGAATGACTTATACGGGGAAAAAAAAATTTGATGTTATGCTGCCTATAAATCTGAAGTCAGTGTTCCACTCACATGTTAGTGGGCTCATTACAATAGGCGAAAGTAAACTTGCAATGGATTGCACACCTGCAATTAGTCCTTGTGCTTTTCCCTGTAATATTATCAACATTCAACCATTCAGCATTGAGCATGAAAATTATATTCCTTTCCTTATAATTTAGAGTGAGATTATTCCGAAAGACAAGTGAGATTGTGTTCCCATTCACCTATTTTTCAATTACTGCATGAATTTGCAAGGTTGTTAACCTTTTTCCATTTCTTTTAACAGGTATAGATTTTGAGATTTCCAACTCTGAAATGGAACTAAGTTTTGGACTTAATTCTCCCGCAAGGACTAGACTAAAGCAAAAAATTGGCGATAATTTATTCCTCCCCATCCAAAACGATGCATACCTACAATCTAGCTAGTTTACTACCTAGTCAAGGTATGACAGAAAAAGTTGTATTACGATAAGATCTTT
>JBAMIB010401133.1:0-20251 GCA_037177415.1 Kaempferia rotunda | reverse complement strand
CGTAAAAATAGTCTAAAAATTCAGAAAAATACCACGATCTTTCTAAAATTATTTTCAGGATTTTCGGGACGTTACATAGATAATACAATTTCATAATCAAAACATGACATAATACCAATTGCAAAATAAATTGAGAAATGATATACATTTTCATAGCACATCATGAATGAGGAGCAATATGTCCCCTCGGGGCGGTGCGATGGTTAAGCCATAGGAGGTTGCCACATGAGGTCTAGAGGTCGAAACTCGGCGTGTTCGAGCATATACCTCCCACATGTCTTAATCATTTGCACTAATGGCTAGTATCCACCAGTAATTTACCTCCTCCGTGTTGGCCTGAGGACGGGTTGGCGGGGGCGCTGGGGGCGAGCGAATCGCCTTTTGCCACATGAATGAGGAGCAATATACTCATTCAAATATTATTGCCCTTTATTCTTAAATATCTTCAGGGCATAAAACATAAAAATAAAAATATCTAACACATATTATGGATAAAGAATCTATTGAATGAATTGTGGAAATTAAATAAAATATAATTAATCGATCAAAAAAATTACAAAAATGAAGAAACTTACTAGTTTTCAAGGTGACTGGTTGTATTCGACTCTGTCGCTTTTGTTGCTTGCTTCAGTCTCCTCTTTCGTAGCTTGCTTCTGTCTCTTTGTTGGGGATTTTGGTTGCCCGGTGCTTCTCGGTGGTTAGACCTTTACATTATCGTTGGTAGGGGTTCGTGACTTAGGGTTTTAACTTCGTAGGGGAAAGAAATGGGGGAGAGGGAAAGAAAATCGTTAGGATTTTTCCTTCGTAGCGGAGAGAAATCGGGGAGAAGAAAAGAACATAGGGATAGTAGGGGAAAAGAAAGAGGGAGAGGAAATGAAATGCGGAATGAGGGTAGATTTGTAAATTGATGTATTGGAGAGTAATAAAAAATTTTTAGGGAGTGTGAAAAAAGGTTTTCTCATTTGGGGAGTTGACGGTAAGATATGTTTGTGATTGGGGATTTTATAATAAGTTTCCTTTAAAAATTCTCAAAAAAATGTTGCAACTTTATCTATTTGTTTAAATAAAATAAAATAAAATAATCAAATAACTGATTTTAATGAAAAATAATAAATGAGTTATGATTTTTAAAAATATTTTTAAAAAAACAAAGAGTAAAATTACTTAATTTTACTATATAAATTTTAAAATATAATTTAAAAACAAATAATTTTTTTAAAATTATATAAGATTATAAGTTTTAAAAAATTGATAAAGTTTACAAGCAATTAATTTAGAAAAAAAGAAATAAAATATGAATTAAAAATATGATAATTTTGTTTAAATTTTAAATGTAAGGTTATATTGTATGCAACTATTAGAGTTTATACATCTTTTTTTTTAAAAAAAATAATCAAATAATTCAAAAAAAATGTAAAATTTTTACTAAAACTGTTATATAGTTATTTCCTTAATCAAATTTAAAATCTAATTCAATAGATGTACGCTTATGAAGGAGTTCACTTATTCATTTAAAATGATCCAATAATTTTAAAATGGTCATGCAATAGTTTTGAGAAAAAACACTAAATATCTTTTTTCTTTATTAGTTGTAAAATAGAAGCCAATTGTATCTCACTCAAGTTTTTATTTTTTATTTTTTAAAAACTACTATATGATATAGTATTTTGACCAAAATAGATCTATTCAAAATTATTAGAGTTAAATAACAACTCTGTTCAAAAAAATATTACATAGGTTTTTAAAAAAAACAAGAATGACCTTTAATGGCTTATTAAATTACAATTATATATTCTTTTACAAATATTGAAATTTAAAATACTTCACATCCGTATTCTTTTAAAATACTTGAAAAGTTATATATATATATATATAGTTAAAACTATTACATTATTATTATTATAAAGCGTTTAGCCATTTTATATATATATATAGTTTAAACTATTACATTATTATTATTATAAAGCGTTTAGCCATTTTTAAAATATTAGTTAACTCCAATGTCCTCATAAAATATATTACATTAAGATTTAAAATTGAACTAGAAAATAATTATATAATTGTTGCGACCAAAATTATTATATGAATATTTTAGAGCTAATTGTTCATTTTAAAATAATGAGTGAATTTTAATAGTCTTCATTTATATATTCAGATTCAAAGTTTAACTTATAATAGATTTGGTTAATGCTAATGCATGACCCTTTTTTACCATTTGACCACTTTAATTAGCTAAATTTGAATCATCTCTCAGTGAATTTATATATTGAAACTTTAAATTAAAAAAAATAACCAAACTAAAATATTACAAGGTCGTGTTTAATCAATTTTATTTAGATTATATTTTAAAAAAAAACAACTTGCTTATGGATTTACAATTTTACATTAGTTTAATTTTTTACTTTTTTAGAAAAATGTCAATTTTATTATATATTTATAAATTTTATTTTTTACTCTTTTTTAAAGAGTTCATTTTAAAAGTTTATGACAAAACTTATTTCAATTTATTCTTTATTTTAAAAAAAATACAGTTTAAAATAATTTTAATAGTCTTTATTATTTTTTGAAAATTATAACCCCATGTTTAGAAGCACACGTTGGACATACTAGCTGGTCAATCTAATCTTTTAATGTATGAATATTATGTAATAATAAATCTAAATTTATAAAAGTAAAATATTTTTATTTAAAATTAGTGAAAATAAACGAATTATGAAATAAATAAATCGGATATTGAATCCCAGAAAGTTTGATAACAATACGATTCAATATAAAAATAATAAGCGACAAAAAAAAACAATAAAAAAACAATTAATACTATATTCAAAACATAATCATTCCATTATTATTAACTTCACAAATGATGATAATTAACAAACAACATTTCTGTTCAAAACTTGGAAATGCAAGATCTGTTAGGTTCCTATGATGGCACATGAACAAGCAATCTGTTAAAGAATAAAATTAAAGGGAAACATGAAAAGCTAAAACCTTGCTAACTATTGCTGATGTACAATTTAGATTTACCACCTTCATAGTAAAAATGAAATTTGGAGTATGATCGAACCATTGGCTTGGCTCAACACAATGAGAATATTGCTTCAGTCAAATTTTGATGGGTTCATACTTTTCACCCATGACGCCGCCTTTCTGTTTCTGGAACTCAACGTAACGCAGTGTGCTAGCGAAGAATGAATCGGCTGAGGGATTCGACACAGAAGTATCGGTTTGCATCTCGGTCTTGATGAGTTCCATCAGACCCTGAAGTATAGAACTTGTAATTTGAGGATTTCCTTTCTCAAAGAAGTAAAGGTACCTGCATAAAATGATGTTGCACGTTTCATAATGAGAAGATGAATTCAACTTTCCCATAAATGTTAAACTTGGCTTGTTCATCATACTTGTTTAATATTTCGATGAACAATACCACTGGACCACCGCTACCCCTCGACACATTAGCCATTTGTTGGGCAGCATTTGCGATTCTCAAGGCTCGCTTTAAGCAAAGGAGAACCCTGAAACAGAAAGGCACAAAAGGATCAAAACATCATACAATTATACCGATTCCTTTAAATAAAATATGAACTGGAAAAAACTGCTATGAAACAGCCATTATCACTAAACGATCAGTGCTTAAGTTAGACCCTAGATTTCATAATATTATCTAAGAGCATCTTATGTTTTGCGGAAGTTTTATCCTCTAGTGTTAATTCTATGGTCTAGTACCTAAACCACCAATCCAAGAAAATATAGTAGTTTCTTCAATTGAAATGAAAAGTATGAGTAGAAGAGGAACTAATATCTTCTAAAGTTCCTGCTTATAATATTAGCATTTTCTCATAAAAAGACATCAAAGTCCAACAAAATCCCATCAGTTCTGACCACTTAAGATGTCAGCTTCTAATGGCACTCTAAAATCACCAAATTGGAGAGAGATGCCAAAAAAAAAAATGTTACCTAGGCTCCAAAAAATGAAGCATTTTCCACACAAACCAATAATGCATCAATAATAATAATAGTGGTTTGGTTCATAGTTATATTATTTCCTAATTCCCATGGAATAAGTAATCCTATGTAGGAATACTAATTCCAATTGAATTGTGATGACTATTCTAGAAAAAACAGTCCCTCCTCTTTTTCATATCCCAAGTAATAGCTATTATTACTCTATTCAACCCTTTAAAAGATACGTATTATGAACAACTAAATCAAGACAGTGTGAGGTCAATTGGGCCAAGGAAAGCGGGCTGGGCCAGTGGAGCGGGCGGAGCTAAGCAAGTTGTGCAAGCCTACAATTTTCTACACTGTGAACCCTACTCCTTGTCAATTACTTATAATTTTCTAGAAAGAAAATATAGGAATTCAAATGAAGCATCTATTTTATTCCAAAAATCAATCAAAAAATAAATATTCATATTTAATTCCTTATTAATTCCATTCCTTAAGAAATAATTATTCTATTTCTTACTTAATTCCTGTGAACAAAATGCACCATAAATCTACTTGAAAGAACCACGAAAAAATGTGAAACAACCGCTAGAATGTTTCTATCTCAAGTTACTCAAGAGGAGTGAAACAATGCAAATTTAAAAATACATCATTAAACAATATACACAGAAACCATCCATAGTTTCAACAAGAAAACACAACTGTGCAAATTTAAACTAACCGTTTGGTGTCACAGAATTTGACCTAATAAAATTGATAACCATGGCATACAAACTTACTAATGCACAGGCTGACGTTTTTCTCCCCTTAGGTATATGGTTGGGGGGCTTAAAACAAGGGATTAGAGTTGGTAAAGAAATGGCACTTGGCCCTAGAATTTGGGTGTGAAATACATAACCACCATTGTTGGAGCAATAGAGTCAAAACCTAATAACTATGATGAGAAAAACAAATATTATTCACCTTTCTCCATCTTTAATTCCATCCTGATCGTCGACCCAGAATAAATGAGAACATGCATAAACTGCTCTGCATTGATCAGGCTTCTTCAAAAGTTTTGCTGAATACTGTAGAGAAGAAAAATGTTGAACCAGAGTGCTTAGTCCATCACAAGTTAAAACAAAAGATGGAAGCAAGAACAACTGATGTGGGGATAAATAAAAGCATACCCCTGTGGCCTTATGTGTAAGAGTATCTCGATTCTCTACTCCAAATACATTCATCCGCTGAAGAGTTCCAATAATTAAGTGAATTGCAGTGACTTGGGCTTTTGAGTCCTGACAAATATAATGATATCGAGATACCGTTAAATTGAAATATGAGGCATCAAGTATTTATTGAACTTGTATAGCTGAAGAATGGTACAGATTCATTCAACTTAAAGACCGAGCAATGACATGGCTTCAATGTAGTTTACTTACTGCAACCTCTTCTTCATACAAAACAAATGCTTGAGTGAAGAATTCATAAGCAATGGGTTCCAGATCACAATCATTGGCAGCCTGAGTTAGTTAAACATTAATGAGGAATAACGTCCAAGCACTAATGGAAACAATTTTAGCACTAAATAATTACATACCTCTGCGCATTGTAGGTATAGCCTTAGAGCAAGCTCTGGTGAAGGAACAGATAACAAATCCTCTATAGTCTGAAATGGATTACAGAATTAAAAGACATTGGAGACCGAAGAAAATGGAATCAACAAGGAAAATCACTTTAAAAAATAGTAGCTAATGATATTTATAGATCTCTATATTTGACATAATCAACTTTAACAATAATCTAATCATATACATGTTTAATATACCCTTTCCGAATGAATGCTTGCTTAAGATGTCTTTGTGATTCCTAGAGTCTATTTGTTTGCACTTGAACTAGCCCCTTTGACATTCAGATAGAATTCCTTCTCTTTGAGTTGAAAGAAATAGTTCAAAATAACTTAGTAGAGTAAGAAGAGAACCAAAGTACAAGTTACCATCAACTTGGCCTTCCTGAAGAAAGATCCTATATTTCCTTATTGTGGATTATAGTTGATGTCACCTAGCAGTTAGGATGAGAATTCACTATCCTTCTATAGAACCTTCTTGATGCAGGATTAGATCAAGCAAAACTCAATTGCAACCTCTCATTCAACACTAGGATATCCAAGAATTGATTTAAGCAAGTCCAGAGATTTCCACTTGCTTTTATTTTATTTGAAGAGAGGAGATGAAGATCTAGAAATAGAAAGAAAAAAAATCCAAAAGAACAATAACCTTTTTTTTCTTTTGTTTAAAGATTCCTTAAATATGTTATTTCAGTAGAAAAGTTGGCTTAGCGTGCAACTATGGTTCATGGAACATCTTTATGTTATTATTGATTTGTTTGATGTGAGACATCATAATGATGGAATTCAGTCAGATTCCTTTTCCTAGCCAGAATGTGTCAAGTTCTTTTTCAATTCAAAGTCACCTGCATTTGTTAAAAAAAGATTTGGCAAAGCTGGAAAGGGTCAAATTTAAGTCGAACAAATTCACCTAATCATATGAATCTATCAGGTAATCTATCAGGTTAGTTGATCATGGATCAAATAATTATGAATAACTGATGAATACACTTAGTTGAATTACCAAAAGATCTATAAACAAGGTCAGATATGGTTGAAAATTCCATTTCAAAATCAGTGGGTTCAAGTCAAAGGCAAACCTAAAACCAAAACTAAGAAGCAAGTTCAAAAAGAATTCAATACTTGAAACAGACTAGAGGTCCCCAGAGAATCTTGGGTCAGCTATGTAATATTTTCCAGTGGACAGGTTCTAATCCCCTTCATGAAAATAGTTCATCTTAATATATTGAATACTTAAATTAATTCTCGAAGTCCGCAACAAAGAAAAGAAAGAAACCTGATGTAGAATTTGAAAAATTTTCTTAGGTGTTGCAGAGACTTCTTCTCCAACAGGCTCTCCATCTTGACCTTGTAACTGTCTAACCAACTGTAGAACAGACAGAACAAAAAAATCTTAAGACACATTAATAATATCACTTGAAGTACAACTTATTTTCTTGAGATAAAATCCAACCTAATCAACAAAATCAAGTTCTAGATGATAGAGTAACTACAAGGCAGTTAAACATGTACAGAATATAGCTTAGTTTGCTTTTCAACATAAGAATGAATTCCTGCAAGGCCGGCCAATTTAAAATGGCAAAGACTCGTTCATGCACATCTAAGAAGAGACAGAAAGAAAGCATACAAGCTACCTCAAAAGGCAAGGCAACACTACAATCAAAGAGATCGAATAGTAACACTTTCATGAAGAAGAACCTACCTCTCAACTCAAGACACTTGGCAGTTGGTATGAGTTACCAGATTCAGATTCTTGGTTGGCCTTTCACAAATTGAAACAAAGCAACCAAAAGCAATTATAAAATAGGCAGTTTAATATTTCCAATTTCCTGTAATACTTGTTTTAGGCAATGGCACTGAGCTAATGTTACACTAAGATAATCAAATAACTACCAAGGACCTATATCTAATGATGCAAGTATGTCTACCTTTCATGCACGGCACAGTTTGAAGTTCAGATTCAACTTAAAGTTGATTCAATATCCACATAAGCAACATATGTTTCTTGCATGGTACCTTGTCACCTAGTTTGACACAGTTGATCAGTCATAGGTGCACAACAATCCTTGTTGACAACCTTCCCCATTGAGAAGAATCATACTTTTTAAGAGTAATACAAGTAGCATGCTAAGGCATCAAGGAAAATGATAGATAACCCCTCCAACACTTCATAAAGTCTATAATTTTCCACTGGTTCAAAATGGATGATCCTGTCATTCCAAGCTCCTAAATTTGCCTCTTGTTTGTTCATCTACCACACGAACACAAAACTTAGCCATATACATAGAGGGAAAGGTATTCTAAAGATGAAGTTCCTTGATATGATTCAACAACTTAGAAGCATAAGGTGTTTGTGCTAATCAAGTAATGGTAGTCTTCTTGTATGACAGTCTTAGGACACTATAAATTTTGCAGGGATACCCTGTCAAAAAAGTAATGAAACAGTGTTTATCGGAAGGCAATTATTATCCTATTTTATCTTATGGAACAATATATGTTGTCCATGCTTATGCAAACTCTATATTGACCTTACCGTCACCACCACTAAGCATAGCATTCTCAATGAAGTAATAGTCATATAGATCATCAAGTCACCATGAAAAAAAAAACATATTCTTGAACTATATAAGAAGCAATTATATAGCTATATCTACAAAATTAGAAATTGTGTTTATTACAAGAAAAAAAGGTTTCCTGCAACTAAACAATTTGCAATGGCATAAAATATTTAATACAAACCTTAAGGGCAGAGAAAATCAGGGAAGGTACAGTAAAAGGTAGGCGTTTGGGACCGCCAAGAATAATGTACTTCCTTACAGTATATATGATCTGAAAAAAACATTGTGCAGTTCAGTTGCAATTAGACCACTAGGTAAGACAATTTTCTAGACAAAAAACAAGGCAAGAGAAAATTCATCAATATAGAATTAACAATGTGTGCCAATATAGCATATAATCAGCACAACAAGTTCCACCATCCAAAATTTTTCATTACAAAGCCAAATGCTCCACGCATACAACAAGTTCTTAGGAAAAATCAAACAAGTAGCAGTAACTGGAAAGAATAGCAAATAAGATTCTAAGCAAATGGGTTCTCAAAATTTTCACCACGTATGAAGCTCTATGAAATTGCTAATATCGTACAATTTTAGATGGAAACGGGTAATCAAAGGTTCAGGCATCACTATATTATTCTTACAAGAAGTCAATGTTTGATGTGAGATATTCAATTAGATGAGTAACACAAATCCACATTATTTTTATTCACTGAAATCTGAAAGCTTCAGTAAATTCTTCCAATTTTAAAAATTAAATTGAACATTCTTATTAATTGGCACCATAAATGACATTGAGCCTGACTTCATATAACACGTATCTAAGTTTTGGACTATTTGCATTTTTTTACTTCTATATCCTCTCTAGATTCTGTTACTGCTCCTAGTATCTGTGATTTCTCTATGAAGAACGAGAATACAATATGGTCTTTTAAAATAATTTTTCCATTTTACAGAAAAAAAGGATGAAACAGAATCCTCAAAAAGAATGATGGAAGAAACAAAAACTTCAGTAGTTCAAATAACCAAGCGACTGTCAATCAACAGAAAATATACTTGTCAGAATGCACAACTTCACTAAATCTACCTTCAACATCTCCTCCGGGTCATCATTATGCAACATGTGAATAAGACGTGCAACCGAATTTTGCTCCTCCTTAAAATCCTCTTCGTCAATCTACATTCAAAAGAAAGATATATTGTCTCAAGTAAAAAGAAATCATCTTGCTAGCAGTAAATACAATAGCTATATTGCAGGGAGGGACAGAAATTGTCTCAAGTAACCATGCTTTGTCTTTGACTGGTCAAGATTTTTATGAAAAAATATTACACATTATACAGAAACTTTATCTAACTGGAAAAGAGTAATCCAACTTAAATACCTCATCGTCTTCAGCTCCCTCAACATCCTTCATAAGCCCTTTTATCAATTCAAATAAAGCTTCAACCTAGAAATACCAAAAGATTTTTTAGTTTAAACAAAACCATTCAAATTTAGAATTCAAACCTAAATAGAAGGCCTACTTTATCTGCAGTTGATATGCAGGTGGTGTTCTTCATGATGCTTTGTATGATAACAACAGCCATGACTTTTTTGGTCCCATTGTCTAAGTGATCCATGACTCGGGGATAGTTAGGAAGCTTCAAGGCTGTAACAATGTCATTGTACTTTTCCAGTGGAGCACTCAAAAGTGCAACAATTTGTTTAGTTGCTTTGCTATCCTCAAGCTTAGCTTTTCCTGGAAGTTTCTTAACACAAGCCCCCTGTAGAAATAGAAAATTGAAAATTTTATAATCTATAATAAGGAATGTTAATTACATTATTCAAAAACAGTGTGATCATATATCTTTTATCAAGTTCTATATGTCAAATGAAACTTAAAGTAGCTAATTTTTGTTAGAAACTACTATATTTAGTACATTTGGATAGAATAAGTTTGATTTTAATTCAAAAATAAATGAATAAAGAAAGAAAGAAAACATGAATATCCTGCAAATCAACAATAAAAATTTATTTCGATAAAATATTGACATCAGATCTTATAGTTAGAACGAATAGATCATACCAATACTTGATCCACATAGTCAAGCCGATCAGGATGCACACGGAGAGTAAATGTGAGAAGGGATACATATAGAGTAATTACTCCAACAATAGGCATGTCAACCTGTGCTTCTATTACCTATAAAATTGAAGTATTCAGAATATTGTATGCAGATAGATCACAACAAATTAGGTCCACATAATTTGACTTATCAAACCAACATAAAGTATACAAATGAGGCATAACAGAAACAGTGGAAACAAAATTACAATGGTCTAGAAATGACAAAATAGTAAAACCGTATTTGAGAATGATTTTCCCCCAATAAAGAGAATAAATCAAGAGTAAAAGCGAGATTATCATTTATAATCACGAATTCATCTAAATACCATATTTCATATAATGCATGAGTATAGGCAACGAAGTTGACTGAGCAATACAATCCACAGTGAGTATAAACCTGACATTCTACATTAATATACATGCTACACATGGGTATGACCTCTACTCATATCAAAGAAGGTAGAAAAAAAAGGCTCAAAGTGCACCTTTTATTAACCAGAATTTCAAGTACAAAGGAATCAGTCATTTGAAAAACATTCGTGGTACCCTAAATACGAATGACAAGTTGCCTTGCCCCAACCAAGATTCATCCCACTCCAAGTAAGGTAGTTTTCCCCTATCTCGGTATGTAAATGATGCAAGGATGGGATCCCAAATAGCATAAACATGTGGGGCAGGGCAAGTATGGAATGATTTTTTTTTTTACCATTTAGTACCCTGCATATAGTCTAGTTTAGAAAAAAAAAAACATATATTTTATACAAATTTCGTTGCCCTGCATCAAAATTTAGTACTAAATATCCATAGGAATCAATCAACTGCAACAATATACTAATTGTGAAGTATATACCTCGAGTTCCTTCATAACTCTAATGTTTTCACAATATTAAGATATTCAAGCATAATTTTGGTATTTAGATTGACAAAGATTGCAAGCTCAAAATTTGAATGATGAAAACTTGATATCTGACTCGTATGATTTATTTAGGAACTTGAATGTTGAAATAAATATTCCTTTGGGCTATAAGGATGGCAATATAGATGAGAGTTGGGCAAAGAGGAGATTTAACTTCCCACTCTTACTATGCTTTTTTCGTTCCCCCGCTCCCCTATAACTGCTTGCTGTGCGAGGCAAATCGATAAGGGGCAAAAAGTGAGGCACGACCAAAATGATTAAACTAATATTTCATTATATTTAATATGAAGTGGACAGTGCAAACACAAAGAGGCTATAATTTCTTTTTTTACTTCCCTTAAACCATTACAAGGGTTTATCATTATTTTTAAAAAAAAATCAATTTTCTTAGTATATTGCCCCTTGAGAAAAATGTTAATGTAATTTGTCCTCCTGAATTTATAATCATGTGCCCTCCACTGAGCACGGGCAAAGAGGGGTGGCGCATAAAATCCTTGTCTCATCCCTCCCCATCTAAATAATGGGGTAGGGCAGGGCAACCCGAATTGGTTAATGCAAGTCCCGATGTCATTTCCACCAATAAGAACAAACAAATTCTTTTTTAGTATAAATCATTGAAGTTTTTAGGAGACTATGCCTATGAATATATTACAAATGAAGTTAACAAAGCATGTTACAATCATATAAGAATTGCTGAAAGATCTAGTGAGATAAAATGAATTCCTGAAATTAGTGTAGGTCCACATCGTACAAGAACTTTTTTTAACTCAGCGTGTTTAATAAGAAGATAAATCCAGACAACATAAGAACTTACAAGTCAGATGACTTATAGAAATAGTCTAAAGATGTATATCTTGAACTACCTTTCCAATTGCATTACTCAGTTTGCCAAAAGCTTCTACTTGCAAGAATTCTGGTAATACCTGCAGCATTTATGTACAAGACATAGTTAACCCTTTTTCCTAATACAGCAAGATCAACTCAAGAAACTCACTTCTGTGCTGGATGTAGCATAATTTGATAGCCTATCCATAAGTTGAGATAGAACAGTTTTGATGTCAACTGATGGCTGCATAAAAATGGGAAAGAATTTAGGCATCCAAAAATCTCAAACAATGAGTTACTATGACAAATTTGACACCTAAAAAATTACAGAAAACTTCTATGATCTTTCCAATGCCTATCCCCCTATGCTGATACTCACAAAAAAAGGGAGACAGGAAACATCTTATCCAACATGTGGCATGGAAATTATTTAAGATAATAAAATCATGCTCAAAATTGGGTTGAAGGATACTAGAAAAGAGTATACTGGAGTCATAGCTATAGTTTTTTATTCTGACAGTACTAGGCACTAGAAATGAGGCTGATATTGTTCCCATGCTATGGCTGGACTTAATTCCTGCTGTCTAGCATCATGGAGTGATCTTGTCTACAGATATATTAACTGTAATTTCCCTTCACTTCTCCTCAAATACAATTAGGTTGATAATAGAAAAATAAAATAAACCTGACAACTCAACTGGATTTGAGCATTGCCTAGTCATGTGAGTATCACCTTAGCACAAGTTAATATAAATTCATAAAGCACAATAAGGGTGTACCTCACTACCTCATCTCTTCAATATGTTTATTAAGAGACACAAATGAATGAGGAACAGGAAGTATGCAGACTATGAGGTCCGCAAGACAAAACTAGTCAGCAAGACATGATAAAGAATAAAATCTTCATACTAGCCTACAGATTGCATAGGGCGTTGGACCTTGAGATAAATACCAAAGTTTCAATCAAGTTAATCTACACAAAAGTAAAAAGGGTGACACAAAACACCATATCCTTCTACAATTACACAATTACTTTAACAACTTTTTACCTTGATAAATAGGAGTGTTCTAAATGGCAGTCGAGGCGGCCGCATAGGTGCCGCCTAGGCGGGAGGCGGGCATCAACCGCACCGCCTCAAGTTGAGGCAGTGCTTTAAGCGGTAACTCACCTTCTTCACCATCGTGTGACCCAAAGGCATTGTCCGGGCCTAGCGACAGGCTTAGAGGTGTCACCTGGGCCAATGACGAGCTCGGAGACGTCACCCAGGGTTCTAAACTCATCGCGCTGTCTCAGCAATGCGTCAAACTCATCGCCCGACCAAAACAGGGTACAAGAGTAAGTTGTAAGTTATGATTTAATTCAATTATTTTAGGTTAATAACTCCTTGCTATGATTGTTTAAATAGATTTAATCAAAACCTAAAAAATTATCCCATTAATATAGTGTATATATAATAATATTTTTTATTTTTAAATATTTAGATTAAATTTTAAATTTTTAATTAATATATTTTATTAAAAGTATTAGCCAACACCACCTAGTGGGATAATGCTTAGTTATTTTATGTTTTATTAAAAGTAAATATAATAAAGAATAATGATTATTTATAATATTATGTATAAAAAATAGTAAAATAAATTCAATCGTCTAGGCACTGCCTAGCCACCACCTAGGCGGTCGATGCCGTAGGCGGTCAAGGCCGTAGGCGGTCACTAACCACACCACCACTGCCTACCGCCTACCGCCATTTACAACATTGATAAATAGTAGTCAAAAACAGCTCAAGAATAGCAGACTAGAGTTGAACCATGTAAAGATGAATAAACAACCATATTAAACTCTTGATTAAGAGGGGATTTGCTTTCCTACGTGAATTCAGGATGTATGCTAGTTGTGACATGCCAAAGTTATATAACATCAACCAAATAACACAATAAAAATACTAATATAAGTATATAATTCTTAGAAAAAATTACTTCAGCTACCTGAAGCTGGGGAAATGCACTCAACAATGTTTCAAGTGTCTGCAAGTGATATTCATCTGGAAAGACTTGAATTACACAATCCATCAGATAATGTTGAGCTAGATCATCCTTACAATTGACAACCTGTTAGCCAAGACCCTTCAAAAAATGTAAGGTTCTAAGATGTAAACCCTATAGAAGTACCAATTGTTGATGAGTAATAATTACTGACTTGCTCCAGTATTCTAGGAAGAACAGTTTCTTTATACACATCAAGATCAACACCCTCAATCTGGCTGAGAACATGAAGATTTTTGCCAACCTAAAAAAAATAGAAAAAGAAAACATGAAGACATCACACTATCTTGATTGAGAATAAACTAATTCCAGGGTGCTGATATTACAAGATCACGGAGTTGACTCCTTTCCTTTTCTCGTTTATCCTTTTCCCTGGTCGGCCCCTGCAGGCCAGAAAGTCCAATTTCTAGTCTCAGAGAGTGATCACTTAACAGTTTAATAATCACTACAGTATCAGCATGACTTACTAATGTCATGGTCTACAACAAGTCAAATTATGACATGCATGTGTTCAGGTGTCGTACATATACATAAACAACATGTCATATACGACATCATTTTTACCAACCTGGTGTTGCATTCGAACCCAGAGTTTGTTCATTTCGGTGAAGTTCTGAAGCACAAATTCAATAGCATCATTAACTGTCTCAGCATCCCTAAATAATAGTAATACATGGTAAACAAAATTGAGTGATGGTGGAAAAAACAGCTAAGAAGCAATTAAGAAAGATTTTCTTTCTATAAGTGAAATATCTACATCATACAAGAGATGTTGTGAAAAAAATGAAGTTCTATGTTTAAAATGTTCATTAGATCCAGTGGTGTTTTCCAAGTTAATAATTAGTAGTTATCACAGCTTTAAAGAAATCAAACTCCAGTGAATTATTCTCAATATCATACGCACACAAAACATATGCCACTAGCAATGAGAATTACAGATACACTCAGAAACTAGTTAGAACTAGATTTCAAGTCCAAAACTAGAAGCAAACTCTACAAGAAATACCCTAGCATAAGGCATGAATACCCTTATCATACAAGATAAGTAACCTTGGAACTTTGAATGACAGAGAGATTCAGAAAAGGGAAAAAATTAATGTTTTGCAACCTGCAGTAAGTAGTAAAAAAGTTCTCAGTTTAAACATCAAACCCAAAGAACTTGAAGATCAAAGCTGTTGAAGTCTATAATACTCCCCTTCATGTGGGTGAGTAAAGCTGACACATCAATTGATGAGAATTATTCTTACGCAGGCAAGATTGGAACCCTAAACTTCTTTTTGTTTGACATGATAAGCTGGATTTGTGCCCTAACCCCTTGCACTGGTCTGAGTGGTGAGCCAATCAACTTTAAAAAGAACTGTAAACAACTCTAACACTGGATGTCTTTGTAGTAGACTGTGCTAACTGGTAGCCACTAGTTGAATTCATTTTGAAAATTTTGAATAACTAGAAACCATCTTGTGCCACCACCTAATCTTTAAAATGATGTTTCATTATTACAAAGGAAAACTAATCTTAATGGGATTAACAGTAGCCTTTTGTCATTGAGGTCTAATTCGAATAATGTTTTTAACATAATCTCTGAGGTCTACCAAAGAATATGTTTCCTACATAATCATAGTTGTATCTAAACTTATCATATCTAGAGACTTGGGGATGTAGGAATCACTGTTTTAATAAGCAGTTGCTTTTATGATTATGGCATAAGGGGCATTCATCTTGCATGTGCAGTTTGGCTCATTAGATGATCAGGTATTTTAAAACTATGCCACTTATTACAAGTAGTGGAAGCATAAGGATTACACGTGCTTAATCAATTTTCTAGAAGGTTAAATTCCAAGTCATGTCCAATTCACTATTGTTTGATCAAACCAGCATTGACTACATCAACAAAGAAGAAGCATATTTTATATATCTCATGACAACGGAAGAGTGGCAAGAGGATAACTCCATAATCAGAATTATGACACTACATTTAAGCACCTTATATAAAATTTTACAAGCTAAAATGTACTACTACTAAAAATTTGGACAAAGTAGACTAAATCCAATTTAAAACTCAGGAAAAAATAGACCGTTTTAATCATAAAAAAACACTATATAAACAAAGCACTATTAACCAGCATCTTGAAACAGATCATTTTTGTTTAAACCACTTTAGTTTATTTTGCATCAATTCAAGACTAATTAAGGAAGTTTCTGGATATAAAGGTACCATTTTGTAAATATATGTAACCAGACAAACAAATAACAATAATAACAGTATCAAACACATAATTTGTCATTCATTGTGCATATTCTTACCCTTCATACTCCGATCCAATATCAGGCAACTTATCCCTGCTAATTTGGCAAAGATAACTTCTCAAGAAAAGTCCACGAACTGGATTCTGGATACCACGGCACATTTCTACCAGATCCTTAAGAACATCTTTGGCAGGAGCCTCTTTTGATTTGATATAGACAGATCCCACTGTGCATAGGAGATACCTGATCAATTGACAATCTTAACTTCATACATGTGAATGAGATAATATATGCAAACTATTATTCCTATGATTAACTAGCAAAAAATCAGATGTGAGCTTTAGAGGGGGAAAAGGACAGTAGATAATGTACATTGGTAAGTATACAAAGAACTAAAGCATGAACTAGAAAAAAAAAAGTAAACAGTGTCAACCAATGGACAAAATTGTGCTCTGCAAAAAACAATTTCAACTTTCAATTGGCAAAAAAAGGTGATAACCATCACCCGAGGGCCCAGAGGGGCTACCCCATGAGATCTGGAAAAGAGGTAAATTACGAGGGGATTTGCCCAGCATAGTGGCCCTTTGCATAGGGTTAGGTGACTCACGATGCATTTCGCAAACATTAGGAATCGATCCCATGACCTATTGCGGCAACACCACGTACAAGTATCAACTGTGCTAGTCCGTGGAGGCAACCGGGCAACAATTTCAACTTTCAAGCATACATGTGAAGTTGTTAACATGAATAAGAAGTTCCACATTCGAGTTTATATTTGATCCAATGCTTAGCAGCATGTCATTTTTCAGAATACAAACAACACTAATAACAAAAACAAGGCGTGTGAATTGCTACATGAATCTCCCCATCAATGAAAGGGCATATGATTTGCAATGCCTAAATAACATTACAGCAAGGCTCATAATAACCAACTTTAGACATCATTTTAAGATGGTCCAAGGGGATAACTTTGTCAATGGTATATATTAATTTTATTTTGTGTTAAGTAGACTGCAACACACTGTTTAAATGCTGGAATTATTACATTCTCAGTGATACTGATTATCCATACACATCAATTTAACATTTTCAGAACACAAATCGATTTGGATAGCATATTATACCTTAAATTGTAGATCAACCCTGAACCTCAATTCAAATACCATGATGTACCAGGAAATTAAACATTCATGTTGATAGCTAAAAGCATAGACTATATCAAGATATACAGCTACACCCTGGAAGTTGTCCCTGTTTTTGCATGCTCAGATTGAAAATCTTAAACCAAATAAGTTTGATTATCGTGATCCTAATGCAATAATTAAACTCACATTAAAAACTCTCAATGTGATAATTTGTGGAAGACTGGTCCCTACTTTGAGGTAGAAGCTAATTGGAGTCATTGGACTAAAATTTTCAAAGTTCTTTATGCTTATCCATTCTCATATAAGTATTTATCTTTACTAAACTAGGACATCACACAACTTGGTCTTTTTATACTAGTACCATTACAAGGTCAAGTAACATGGGTAAGAAACTCAATTGTCACACTAAGCCAAGGTAGACTTTCTTAAACATACTCATATCATGCTACCCTTTGCTCTCCTGCTATGTTTAATTGTAAATGTGGACCTTCTACTCATGTTTGCAATTCACCACTTATTTTACTATACATTCTTTAGTGAGCAAGTCTCTCAAGTGATATACATGCACACTAGTAACCAGTTTTATTAGCTTGCTAAATATGGAACATTACGATATTTTATAATGCTAAGTTGTTGCAGTATGTAATTATTAAATCTACATGGTGGCTTTGTTATAGTGCACTCAAGCAATATGCATTTTTGCTATCTTTATTAAGGATTCCTGAAATACTAATGAAGTGTTACTGTTGTAAATGGGATCTTAACTAGAATCCAGTGACAGAGAGGCAATATGCTAATCTATTATTATTTTACTGAATCACGACTCAGTCAGACAGAAAGAAATAATTAGATTAGACAGACTATGGTTGCCATATTTATAACGTTTCATGAGAGCAAAAACTTAGATATGTCAAATGGAAAAGAGTCATGAAAACTGATAAAGAAGTTTACTGTCACTAATTAAGAACAACAACCTACACTAGCTAATATTATTAAACAGATATATTAGAGAAGAAGGTACTTCCATTGTATGGTTTACTAAATGCTATCATAAGCTTTTATTATAGAAATAAGGAGGAGAGACTACAAAAGGAAACGTCCAAACTCACTCATATGAGCATGTAGTTGAGAAAGTAGAGAAAACCAATATCTTTAAGAACAAAATGGGGAATGCATACAGCCTGGGTAAGATGTTGCCCGCATGCTGAACGAGCTCATAAAGCTCGATAACCGAGATAGTGCCTCGAGCAGTTTCCTCTCTGAAGAACATCTCCACCTTCCTCAATTCATCAAACGCCCTCATATCTTTTCAATTCCAAAACAGAAACCCATCAATATCAAATTTTGATACATCCATTATCAAAAAGGAGCAAGATAAACTGGGAATCCGCATTCAACATACAGAGTTCATAGTATTTGTGCGGAGAGAGAAGAGAAGTCCGGAGCTCCGAGAGCATCTGAACCGAATGCTTGAGTGCATCCTTCAAATCATTGGAATCCTAAAAGAGAACGGGAGATACGGATCAGGCGAAAACGACAACAATTAGGGTTGCAAATCACTAACTGGGATAGGGATAGATCGAACCAGGGCGCGATGCATGTAGAAGGCGTTGTGCTGGATGCCGGCGATGCCCTCGGCCAGCCATTTCTCTTCGTCCTCAGTGTCCGGCAGCATCTCGATCTGCGGGAGGCGATCTCCTTCGCTCCAAATGCAAGCGATCGTCCGATTTGACCTCTTCTCCTTCGCCTGCCGCTGCTCCTTTCCTCTTCGTCTTCCGGTCCTTGGATTTGGGATTTGACGACATGGCCGAGCTGGCGTCAATGTTTCCACCTGCGATAGCAAACTGGCCCGCCGAACCGAACCGCGAACTCGTCGGTTCGCTTGATGAAAGGTTAAACCGGTCGAATGAGATGGTGAATCGAAACCACTTGAGAGAAACCTCTTGTCAGCCGGTACCCCGATGTTTTACAAGTAGATAAAGGTAAGCAACTGGAGTGGAACGATTCAACGGAACACGTACTGGTGTCTAGTCGACGGATTGAAGAAAGATCAGAGAGTGAGATTCGATTTGAATGCAAAAGGAACTTTCAGTTCCATCGACAGATCAAGGCCAGCGATCAGTCAACATATCAACTTATTTCCAGAATTGATCGAGATTCAAATCAGAGCACAGAAGGTAAAAATTGGTTCATACAACAGAATAGAGTTGATTAGTAAATAAAACAACGAGATTTTCAGGCTCGAACAGATCGGATCTCAACAAACAAGGAATGATCTATGGTTTAGTCGATGGATAGAAGGTTTAGTAGACAGATTGATTCAGTTGATGGAACAAATTTTCAATCGACGAAACACAAGCTACAAAAGAAGCCCTTGAGCTTCGAGTTAGACAACTTCTTCTGTGCAACTTTTTGTTTCTCTCTACTCATGCAACTACTCTCCGCGCTTCAATTCCACGTGCAAGTGACAACGTATGGAAGCTCCGAAGATATTCATCTTACATCTTAAGTTTGGTATATTTTATTTTAAACTTGCATAAAATGTTGTAAACTTCATTGTATGAATTACCTATTTTCTGGAGATTTTGGAAAGAGAAATTTTAATGAATTGTCCAACAGTACAATCAAGTATCGCGGATTTTGGAGTAAGAATCATCAAAGTCTCCGAACGAAATAAAACTCCTTTGTTTTTATCTCTCCGTTGTGTACTTTAATTTAAACTGAAGAAAAAAAGGTTAAAAAAAGTTTAAACGATGCGATGGATGGAAAAGCTTGAATCGATGATATCTTGCGTACCTCTGGTACCTATGAGAGGCTGTATTTATACCTGAAGAGGGAGAGATGTCATTTTTGGTGGT
>JBAMIB010400950.1:0-20267 GCA_037177415.1 Kaempferia rotunda | reverse complement strand
AGTTTGTCTGCAATCAATATAGCCAACCGAGTGCGCTGCTCGGGTGGCTCTATGCACTCTCAATCTGGTTGACCGAGTGCTTCACTTGGTCGGTCAGCTAATCTACCCATTGCCTGCATTGAGAGCAGGTGACGTGGCTTCTTTGCGGACCAACGCTTGACCTAACTTCTCTTCACCCGGATCATTGTATGTAAGCAGTAAAGCCATAAAAAATCATAAGGATTTGCACCTAGGGAGCAATCCATTCCAGTTCATTAAATTTTAAGGAGCAAATAATCTTTTCTGAAAAACTTCCAAACTAAAAACGTAATGAACTCTGAGCAAACTGATACTTCCTCTTATTTTTCCTCTAGAAGGATTTCACTTCCTTTTCATTTTGTACAATGGGGAAAAAGGGGGAAAAACATATGTTCAAAAGGGAAAATAATTCTTTTTAAGCACAATTCAACATCTATATATGTCCACATAGTCTACATGCAGCCATCACAACAATCCTTTCAATCCCCATATCTTTTTCTTTGGAAAGAATCAATATATTTCCACTGGCTTATTGGTGACCACACTTAGTGTTGCTAAAAAAGTTGAACTCTTCACTCAGGAATTACGTAGCCATACAGAAATTTTAGTGATGAAATAAATTGAATTCTGACCCCAACTAAGGAACAAAAAATTCTCAACGTCTTTCTCTTTCACAATCTATTTGATATGCTTACACATCACAATCTTTCAACCAAATATTAATAGCATTATTGAGTCAGGTTCATAATTCACAGCTTAGCTAAAACACATACATACACTGTAATTTCTAGATGCACATTATGTTTAACAATAGATTGTCAAAGATAGAGAAAAGTTTAGCTAAATTAAAATTATACAAAAATAATTCTAACTTATTTATCGAGATGACCTCAGTAGATAATCTTAGGTTGTCAGCCTTAAAAGCTAGGCTAAGTTGCTAGAAAACTGAGTTGTCTTATATGTTTGACTGCCGACTATAGAGTGCAAACTCCCGAGTGAAGATTGTCTAGTTCGAGTGCAGACTGTGCAGATTGTCGAGTCCGAGTACAGATTGTTAAGTCCGAGTGCAGACTGTTGATTCGTGCAAACTGCTGAGTCGCCGACTCCTAAGTCTGAGTGCATAGTACAAACTCCGAGTGCAAACTGCCCAGTCACTGACTAGTTGGGAGTCAAAAGATTTCAAGCGGATGTCGAGGCTTGCGTTAGGCGAGATGTCTTTGAAACATATTCGCTTATCTTCGGTCATGTTTCGAGATTCTCTCAGGTCATCTATTTCCCAGAATATAATGGTAGCCCGTGATCGTCACTCAGCATGGTGGATAACGACGAATTGAAATTATAACCGACTGTTATCACAAGCAAAACTATCAAGCGGGTGCACGACGCTAAGCTGGTGGTTGGTAAATGGTCGAATAAATATCATTCAATGTCATTATTCGCCAACTATTATTACTCATCGATTTCAATCCGATTGAATTAATCTCAATCAATTCATCCATTTTACATTTGAGCAACAAAAAAAAAAATCAAAACATTGGTTCATTCACTTGGGTAAATTTTATCCAGGATATAGCGGCAGCCCGTGATTGTTACTTAGCACTGGTGGATCACACTGAACTAAAATTGTACTCGACTATTATCATGAGCAAAACTGTCGAGCAGGTGCACGCGCTAAGCTACTAGCTGGTAAATGGTCGAATAAAGATCATTCAATGTCATTATTCGTCAGCTATTATTACTCATCTGTTTCAATCCGATTGAATTAATCTCAATCAATTCATCTGTTTTACATTTGAGCAGCAGTAAAAAAAATATCAAACATTGGTTTATTCACTGGGGCAAATTTTGTCTGGTCCGACATTTGACGCGCACAAGTCATGCTCACATACGAGCCAACTTGGTTGAATGCAATCCAGACCCTAAATTTGCACCTCTTATACACCCACACGTAAGAAAGAGTCTCTCCCTGCGTATTTGTTCAAATTATCAATACATATACAACAATATAAACCAATCATAATGACATAGAACTACCAATATAAGACTAAGGTTCTTATGCACAATGAAGTCCTTTCACTCCCATCCACCTCTTTTCCATTCAAATTTCCAACACATTATTCTTTAAATATTTGCATCTAATTGTGGAGATTTAATCACCTAACAAAGACAAACTTCTGATAGCGACTTATTTGGCATCCTGTGGATGGTATCTGCTGCTCTGACCAATGGCTAAGCTCTGTTATTAATTCCTGGACTGTGATTGATGGCGGAGCTGCCAATTTGTCCACATTACATCCCTTTCAGCATTGAATCAATTGTTTCTTGAGAGAGTTGTCAATTGCGCTTCTCGTTTCTTCCCTTCTACTTGTCAATGTAGATTTTGGGCGCATCCTCTCTCTGTCATGGTATCTATCAAGTACAGTGTTCTATTTAGTTTTCTCTATTGCTTCACAATATTTGATCAATTGTTTAAACAGAATCATTGTGCACTCTAATATAAGAACTTTCAAGAAATTAGAAACCTCAAAGCTACTCAATTGGCCTTGTGTGATTTTATTCCTCCATTGATATAGACCTTCTTTAGTTACAAGAGCAAGCCACATTTTAATTTCTTTTTAGAAAAAATTTTATTTTGCCTTCCCCCAATAGTTTGTTGGCTTTTTATAATACCCTAAAATTTATCAGATCACCATTTTACTCCTCTAGTTTTGATTTATTATCAAAATACCTCTGTCTAGCAAGCTAATTTACAGATCAACTTTCACTTTATAATATCAAGAAACTTAATATTATTAGAGTAAAAACTCATATTATGACTTGTGTTTATAGCCAAAAATCTAAGAGTTCATTGCGTCTGAAATTTTGGTCACAAGTTGTTGCAAGTCAACTTACAACCATTTGCACCAGCATAATGCCAAGTTCCAAGATTAGAGTAAAAAACTCATATTATGACTTGTTCCAAGTTAGATCACAAAAAAGTTCATGGTCTCTCAAAATTACCCCCTAGAATTTGCATAGTGTTGAATCATAATACACCATACAGACTAGCTTATGATCAATTTTAGGAACCGAGTTTTTTTTTTTTTTTTTTAATTTCTAACTTTAATAAAAGTCATACTATGAGTTTGTAACCAAAAAAATGTTAGAAATCTTAAACTCACGGGCACAAAATGATTTGTAAACCAACTTGTGTCTTGAAACATAACGCTAGTTGATTTACAAATCAACTTGCAACTTGTGACCAAATTTTAGTATAAGATGTAACATGGATTTGTAACTTCAAAAACATTAAAAAAAACCTAAAATTTGATATAGAAGCTGACCCTGAAACTTAGCAATGTGCTAGAATTTGTTTTGTGACCCTGGAATTTGTAAGGCTACCTCTACTTAGTGAGTTCCTGGGAGCGAAATCAGATTAATCTCCTATTCTACATCATAAATCTGTCCCACTTTGGCTCCACATACACAAAAGCAGTCATGCATCCTACATGTAGCATGCCAAACTTTATAAAATTGTCTTCCTTTTCTTTTATTGCCTTTTCCCTTATGCATATTCGAAATATTATAAGCTATATAAGCAAATACACTCAGGAATAAGTTAAGAAGACACCCACCACTACCACTATGGCTAATTCCACCATCACTACTAATTGTCTGGTCGATGACATCCAAAACTAGGACTCTATAGCTGCAACACAAATACACAATGTATTAATTAAGTCTATCTGTACATTCCATGCGACTTTGATCCTTAATTAACCCTCCTTGGAGCCATGCATGGAAGACATGGGCTCGCAGTGGGAAAGCATGGGAACCTGCCACCATAATACAATGACAGGTGGGGCAACACAATATAAATCCTCGATTTAACGCTTCATGCATGCACATGCTCATGCTCCTTTCTGCAATGATCTTTTTGAAGTTAACAGTAGAAACTTGGAACCATAATTTACCACAATCAAGGCCTGTGTTCTCAAAACTAACCAGGACAATCAAGTAACTTAAAAACCAGAGATATCTTCTAATTGGAGCCTGTCGTTCAATAAGATGTATAAGAAGAGATTGTATGGGTCGACCAGTTATGTGTGCATGCATGCTCCCTCGTGTTTGAAAAACACAATGCAATAAATCCTATCAAGCACAACTCATTATGCTTTTGTAATAAGATGGACATCGAATCTATTAGTCAAAGTCGCACATGGTGGGCTGTGTCCAAGACATGTCTATGGTATGCGTACCATCAAATTAAAGACGGCCTTTAATCGTCCCTTAGAAAGACGGCTTCTAGAGTCAACTTAAAAATTCATATAATAGAGAGAAGATAGGTGCTGGGAAAAAACACTGAGGAATTTTAATAAATGTGTACGAACTTAAAGATATGATGGTGTTAAAAACCAATTAAATGTTAGACTAATATGATATGACAACAAATTGTGTAAAGCAAAAGTTTCAAAATGGTCCCCAAGGTTTGGTTGGTTGCCTTTTGAAATACTTTAGGCTTTTCAATATATATAGACTTCCATTCTCTACGTTAAATGGAGATTGTGAGAGCGGTTGTGTTAAGGATAATAAGGGACCCCGAGGGTATTTTGATAATAGTAACTTTTAAATGGTAATTTTGATAACGCAACAAAATTGTTGAGAGCATTATGAAAAATTTTCTTTCATAGATATATAACGATAATTTACTAAATACTGTAGATACAGTTTTGGAATACTCAAATCATTTTATTTTGCCCCCGAATGTAGTCGAACTGGTAATCATGTGGCAGATTTGTAATATAGAGCAAGGGTCGAATCCTCATGAGGGTGATGAAAAATGTCCTCCCACATGGAGATTGATACTTGATTTACTCCCTTCCAATGGTGTAGGGTAATCATGGAGACTATCAGGGTGACATATTTCACCTTTTGCAACATAAAATACACAGATCACGTACACATTAGTTTTAAATTTACCAAATCATGTACCCAATTTCCGTTTTACCCCTCGTACCTTCTGCATTACCGTTCCGAATCGATGGGTAAAAGCAACTCGATTGGCTAATCAACCACTTTTGGATGAAATCGGCTAATGAACCTACACCATTCAGTAATTTAAAATTTTGATATTGTCCAACAGAGGGAGTCCTAGGAACTCATTTGTGTTGCCGGTTAGTATCATTGTCATAACACTTATAATGAGCCTTTAACATAATTTTTCATGTTGATAACGAGTTGAAAAAATCACTACAATCAATATAAAGTGTTGCATTTATATTTGAGGGCAAGAATATATTTAGAAGCCTTAGACGAGTATAAACGTTTTGGTTTGGAGTAAATTAAAATTTTCTAGCTCCATTAACCACTTTTGGAAGAAACTACTTCGAAACCGACTGATGGACCTATGTCATTCAGAAAATCAAAATTTTGATATTGTCTGACGGAGGAGAGTCCTCGGAAATTATTTGTGGTGTTGGTTGGTGAGTATCATCGTCATAAAACTTGTAATGAACATTTGACAAAAATTTTTACATTGGGAACGAGTTGGAAAAATCACTGCTACCAATGTAGTGTATCACATTGATATTTGAGGGCATGGATGTATTAAGGATGCTTAGACGAGCATAAAGGTTTTGATTTGGAACGATTTAGAGTTATCTAGGTCTATTAGCCACTTTCGGACGAAACCAACTGATAGACGTACTTCATTCAGAAAATTAAAAATTTGATATTGTTCGACAGAGAAGAGTCCTAGGGACTCATTTGCAGTGTCGGTTAGTGAGTATTATCGTTATAACACTTATAATGAACATTTGACATAATTTTTAACGTCGGGAACGAGTTGGAAAAAATCACCACTCTTAATATAGTGTATTACATTGATGTTTGAGGACATGAATGTATTAAGGAGACTCAGATGAGTACAGAAGTCTTGATTTAGAGTAGTTTTGAGTTCTCTTGGTTCACTTTCAGACAAAACCAATTGATTGCCCACAAATGTAACACGAGCGTATTAATGTAGCAATTGATTGGTGAAACTTGTTCACTACCACAGAACCATTCTCAATTGATTTGCCGGTCGAGTTATTGTTACCAATCAATTGCTATAGTGTAGCAATCGATTGATGGAACTTATTCACGATCATCGTTACCATTTCAGATCGATTGGCCGGTGAGTTACTGTTACTAATCGAGTGCTAAAGTGCGGAAGGGATGACCGAATATATGATTTAGTAATTTTGAAACTAACATATGTGATTTGAGTATTTTGAAACCTTATCTCTTCATTAAATTGCCCTAGATATAAAAGGGCATGCATGCCACTTTAAAAATTATAGCATATATTAAAAATAATAATAAACTGAAGTTTGATAATAACATGATCCCAAAATTGAATTTCCGCTATTTATTGTTACCGTACAAGAATAGTTACAAATAATATATCATAAGTACCCTGCATTCAAGGTTGTAGCAATATGATTGCAAATTTTGTTAACAATACGAAATTACAGCGCTTTGTTCAATGATTAAAATGCTAAAACAGTCACGTCAAGAGGAACAAAGGTGTCAACAGCATACTCTTAGATGTATATATTTTTTTTTTCAAATATCGAGTAATAAAACCATATAATATTAAAATTGAATATAGTTTGGGGAAAAAAACTCAGATACAAATGGTGTAATTTACTTCTGTCACATATATAAACAACTACAGTTATAAGTCCAGGAAATGACTTGGTCCATCTAGTGTCCATACACAAGTAAAAAAATCATATAAACAGTTGAGTTGTATGCATTCTTATCACCAAGGGAATGCACACCAATCAGAAGTATCGTAATAAAAGAAAAGGAATACAAAATGCATATCTTTGAACCTCCTTTTCCATTTCATTTCATTTCATTTCATTTCTCATTTCTCATTTCAAGGTCAACACAAAAGTCTCCTCTTAACCCATGTCACCCTAAACGTTACCCAAACCCAACCAAGGTTTGACAGTCTCTTGATTTATAAAGGCATAGAACCTATAGCCTGCTGTTCTGCCATTGTCCTACCTATTCTCTCTTATCCCTACCTTTCAGCTCCAACCTCTTCTTTTCCTGATCTATGAGTATGCCTCCTTATGCTTCGGAGCACATAGAGATCATTCTCCACTGATGGGCTCTGAAGGAGAGGGTATGGATCAGAAGGAGAAAGAAGAGGGAACATGGAAGAGACCACCCTCCTCTCCTCTTCCTCTGTTCCCCTCACAGCTGCTCCCCTTTCTTCCGTTAAGAGTGGCACAAACCGAATTCTTGAAGCTAAAGTGACCACCCTCTTTGCTTCTTGAGAACTGCCTAACCATCTTCTCAGACCATCAACTACGTTGTGACGGCATGAAGAGGTCGCTTAGTTACTTGGATCATTTGATCCCCGCTGGTATAATTCAATGATCTATAGCTAAATTATGATAAGAAATTATGAAAAAGTTTGAAACTTTTTAGTGTAATTGCTCTCTAACCTGGACTTGCTTGGTGAAGCAGAAGAGAGAAGCAGACTCCGGCCGTTCATGGACGAGCAAGAGGAGGACGAGAGTATGGAGGATATGTACGGCGTCGGCGGAGAGTGCGGGGCCAAGAAGCGGCGTCTGAGCGTGGAGCAAGTGAAAGAGCTGGAGAAAAACTTTGAGGTGGACAACAAGTTGGAGCCGGAGCGTAAGGTGAGGCTGGCACAGGAGCTCGGGCTTCAACAACGACAGGTAGCCGTCTGGTTCCAGAACCGCCGGGCGCGGTCGAAGACCAAGCAGCTGGAGCATGACTACGCCGCCCTCAAGGCCAGCCACGACGCTCTCCGCCTCAACTGTGACGTCCTCCTCCGCGACAAGGAGTCCTTGCTTGCCAAGGTAACCCAAATCCCGATTGTCATTCCTTAGGGATTTCAAAGAAAACCTTTATTTTGAACTCTCTAAATTGGAGGAAATCCTCCAAAGGGGGAATTTTTTGACTCGTTGGCTAATTGATTCAAACGCAGATCAAGGAGCTGAAAGCCAAGTTAGCGACGGAGGATCCAGTAGCTTCGGTGGCCGAAAAAAAGCCGACTTTGGTAGCAGAGGAACCTTCTCCTCCAGCGTTGACGTGCAAGGACGGGTCATGGGACAGCGACTCCAGCGCTGTCCTCAACGACGCCGTGCTCAACGACGATGACAGCCCGCGCGGGATATCATCGTCGGATTCTGCCACCCACACGGCGACGGTGGCGGACGGCATCATGACTTCTTTCCCCGATTCGCCGCAACAACCTTTGCTGAATCTGGATTGGAAGACGTCGAGATCGGTGGGAGTAGGAGGAATTCACTATTACCAGAATAACGCAGTGAAGATGGAAGAGTTCCTCGAGGGGGAGGAGTGCACCGGCTTCTTCGCCGACGAGCAAACGCCATGTCTCAATTGGTTGTACTGGAGTTGAGTGGTCGGCGAAGATAAGAATCAATCATAATTACGACGAGTTAATTAAAGTGTGTAATTATGCTACTGTACTTTGCAATTAAATTGCTTTGTAAAAGAGAGATCGAGGGAGCATTTTGGAGCTCGAAGAAAAGTTTTAATCTAGTTTCTAAATAATAATATCTTTGATCTTATGTGAATCGTAATTCATCTTCACTGGTAATATAATTTACTAGGGAACTCATTGACATCATCCCCACCTTAAAATATAATCACTTAAAAACTAAACTGCATAAATTCTTATTAAAAATAAAAGGTTACAAGCATAGATGCTGATCATATTCTTTTACCAAAAATCCCACACAATCAAATCTAAAATCCCACAAGCTAAGAACTATGAGAAGTTTCTTATGGGAGTACAGGAATATTCGGAGTGCAAATGAGCATATCCAAGTTGATTCCAAGCAAGCTATATGATCATTATTTCATTTGGAGATGGACTGGGTGGCAGAGCCTTGCTAAGTATCCTGGCACATTACCACTTTCATCCTGCAAAAATTGAACATTTCGATCTAAATAACTAGGAACCAATTTCCAGGAGACAAAATACGGTACCAGTATTTGAACAGAATCGCCCTGTCAAATAAGGATGAGAAAATGCTACTAGAATAGTAGTATTCCTGAAATGGTTTTAGGAGCAACCTCAATATTGAGTATTGAGAGCCATGCCTGTTTATGCACACAAGGATAAGCAAATCAGAGTGGGATAACCATGCATTGCATACCTTTCCAATCTGAAGGATTCCTCATCGACAATAACTGGAGGAATATTCCAGGTACCAAATGCATGACCAGAAGTAAACCCTCCTGAAGGAAAAAAGAAATGTGAAAGTTAAGTCAATTAGTATCGATGTTAAATACATTTGTTGGCAGTCTGTTTAGCTCAGTAAAATTGCCTTCTCTTGTAGCTTCTTCACATCTTCTCCAATAATTTGTTGACAATTCTAGATCCAAACTCCTCGACAGGCACTCATATTTCTTTTCTGCATCGGTAATACGTTGTGCCTAGTGAAAAGGATTAGAACAGTTCAGACACTACATCATATTTGACCTTATATTCCTTCCAGATTCTTTAAATGCAGATCAACTTGTGTATTGCCAGATTGTCCTGGTATGCACCCTCAGAACAAACCAAGAAACCAGCATAAGCTTTGTTCAGTCTTAAATTAAAGTAAGACACCTATGCCTTATTTGACGAGGGCAAGTTTTTCTACGTTCAAAATGTCATGTCATGAAACTTCGCAGTCTACAAGATTACATGTTGCATATACATATGACACTGAAGTGAATTTAAAAGGAATACTAACTCACCAACATACATGGTGCTGCTGAAGCTCCATATATCCAGACAAACATACGCAGTACATTGAAGCTGTTCTCCATAACATCATCCTAAATATACAAGAATGTTTGTCCAATGGTAACTTCACAAGAGTTAGATTTATCTGATCCTGACATGCTTCAAATGTAATTTGATAAATATAGACACACCTCATAGTCATACCTACATTTTCAGATAATCATTAGTAAAAGTGGGCCAAATAGAGGAAAAATAATAGCAATGAATCAACAAACAGTAGTTTGTAAATAACAATAGAATGAATTATGTGTATGTGAACTGAATGACAACCGATTAGCGGAAGTGTGATTCTGACTTGGGGAAAACTATTCCAGTCATCTCAGCAATGGTATCCATAGTTTCGCAAATCTCATGATATATTATATACGTATTGCCCGTTACATTTTGCAACACCAGCTAAAAACTGTCTAGAAAATACAAGTATATGCTTAACCCTCAATATTCCTAAACATGCACTTTGTTGTTTACATAACTGCTTATGAATCATGGGCATGTACAGTAAGGTACATGGCAAAGACATGGACTTTAGTTAAACTAAAAAAACAATTTTCCTATGACTTAAGATTTAGAGGACACTTTCTTATATACCAACTATGGTTTTCAACATCACCACGGACTTGGCAAAGTTGGACTTTCTTCACATCTTGCAGGAACTAATGGACCTTGAAGGTGGGCTAGTTAACACAGAGAAATTATTCTTCTCTTAAATCTGTCAGGATTTTGTAGCTATACTCAGGCAATTCAAAATTGAGAGAAAAATGAGAAAACAGCTCCTTGAACCTTCATAGGTGTTGGAAAATCATATTAAACTGTCGTTCAGTTTTGCACATTTCTCAAGTGTTCACAATCAATTTGATATGTGGCCATGAGGGTAAAATGGCCTAACAAAATATAAGCTATACACCATATCATCAAGCAATGTACTTAAGCTAATAGTGGAGGCAATTGACAGCATATACTCACAGGTCATCTGCTAACTCAACCAAATACTCTGAAATTGATAGAAACTCCATATGTAGCTCATTAACCTTAAAAATAATAGACAACAATATTATCTAAGAATGAACAAGAAAATCACAAATCAAACTTCATATGGATAAACGTAAAAACAGAGCTCTTGATGAATAGTTAATTGACCTATTTGAACACACAGAAATTTTCCAAGGTGATTGATAGCCCATTCTATTATTATCAGATTAACACATATTATGTCAAATAAATATTCACTCTAAATTGTTTGAAGACCAGGGACTAAAATCCCATTCCGAGCTGGGGTTTTAGTCCCCATTTGAAATGAAACAATTTTGTGTCCTTTTGTCTTGTGTCAGCAAATGGTTCTGGTCACTTCGACAAGTAGGAGAGTAAAGAAAAAGACAAGAAAGAGGCAGAAGAAGAAAAGGAGTGGGAGGAAGTTCACTTACTGCAAAGGAGGTGTCACTGGTGTTGGGTGAGTCATGACGAGGGCACAAAATAGGCGAAGAATGAGATTGTAGCTAGGAAACAAGAGCTAGGGCTAGGACATCCCCATCTTGGAACAATGAGCTTACGATAAATGGATGAAAGATGGGCTCATAGCTTGCTTGTGGATGAACTTGTAGATGATGAATGAACTTGCATATTGTGAACAAACTCAAAATGGCAGATGAACTCATGGGCGAACTCCTAAATGGCGTCTAAACTCGCAAATGGGAAATGAACTTGCAGATGATGGATAAACTAGTGGACGAATTTGTGGATGGTGAAGGAACTCATAAAGAGCAGAAGATCTCACGGACGATGGATGAATTGTCAAACAAACTTGCAGATGAAGGATAAGCTCAGGAGGAAGTATCCCTCATATACTGAGGATTTTGGACCTCTTGTGTGATGATCAGTAAGCAGAACAAAATGATTTGCACATACTGACAGGTATAAAATGAATTTGAAACATCGTGAAGACATTATAAAAGTAATGAACTGTTCAACACCCATCTACTTATTTCACAACTAAAGCAACCAAACTAATCAGAATTTATAGCAAAAGACAAACACCATTCGAGTTCTTGAACTATGGTAACATACGTTAGCTTCAAACTTAAATATCTCGGAATATCTCAAATTATTGTAAGGCAGTATTACCATGTTAAAAGGCTCAATCAAATTCAAAATGCTAAGGTACTTAGATGGGAGACCTCTTAAAATTAAAGAATATTTTTAAGAATCCTCATCTGGAAAATGTTAATTAAGAGGTAGAGTTTTATCCTCTCCTCACTACCCAATCTCTTTAACAGACCTCTCCGTGTGAGTAAATGAATATTGGGAAAAGGAAGAATAAAAAATGTTGAATGTATACCTTTTATGTGGTAGTAAATGATTGGCACAAATTCTAAATTCAAAATGTTAATCATTTAAACCAAAAATGCAAATTTGAAACAACAAGATTAATTATGTCACCAGATGTAGGCTTGTGATAATGTATACCTGTTCACCTCTTAATTGGTACAGTAACAGATTGAGAACTCTGTAATCAAATGATTTTAGATGAATGGCTTTCAGGACATCTTCAACTAGTATCTGGCAGAAAAATATATTAGGCATTACATGTCAGGTTGATGTTGGTGAATACTCAAACAAAAAAGGAGACTAACAGATTTCATTCAAATTATAATGTCATTCAAGCTATAATCTCATGTATGATTCAAGTTTCTTAAATTTTTACAAGTTATAATTGAATGGTCTAAGATAAAAAAAGCTAACTCTACTATTAGCAATAAACGAGATAAATCCAGCCTTCTCATTGTAATTACAAGCATGGAAGTAAATTGATTTTTGAAACCGATGCCAGTTCCTTTGTTATAATAAACTTTATTGTATCATGCTGTTATTTCAAAGAATGGCAAACCCACCTTTAAAGTGTTCATGCTTTGAGATAATTACAAAGATTCGTATTCCTGCCTAAGAAATTATCAAATTGACAATTTAGAATGTTTGGTTTGTAAAATTTTGTATGACTAGTTTATTATGGTGATTATAAAGGGATCAGCTAAATGAACAGAGATGGCTGTATAAAAAAGAGATAAAGAAAGACTAATACAACCCTATTAACAGAGTCAGTAGGGCACAAGAAAAGGCAATAAAGAAGATAATTTGCGAAAACAATAGAAGAAAGACGACTAAATATAAAAAGGCAAAACTGAAAATGGAAAAAAAAAACAAAAATGGTAGAGAAGTAGGGCACAAAAAAAGACAATGAAGTATGGAAAGCAAGAGGACAAAGAGGACTAAATACAAAGGTCAAAACAGAAAATGGAAAAATTAGAACTGTCATAGATAAAGGTATGATGAATATAAATTTTTTAGTCTATTATGGACTTAGGCTTACATTTATGTAATAGATTCATGGATTCTAGATATTGAAGAAATATAATTATTTATTTATTTTAGTAACTGCCACAATAGTGGTGAGGTTTGGTGTATAGCTATTATGCTCAAGCAGAAAGACTGCCATTGGTGGGTGAATCCAAAATGCTTCCTATTATAGTCATCTCTCCCTAACAAATTATTCTAGTTTTCCATAAGTATAACATGCAAACAATGGATTCATACAATATCCTGACAAATCATAGCATAATATGTTCAATAAGTAATAGATTCCAGTCTTCTTTTGTGGCTATGCTTCGTTAATCCTAGCAGATAAAGAAGAGACTAGATACAACAATGAGTAACATTGCTCAAACAAATAAACAATGATTCCAAATTCAAAAAATATATAAAAATATTTAAATGATATTTATCTCTTCCTTTCTTAGTTTATTTGCTTTTTTGTACTCCTCATACTATTTCCTTTCTGTGATCACAGTCTGAGCTGCATTTAATGGACAGAACATAGCATACAAAAATAAGGAAAAAAATAAGGGCCATTGATGAACCATTTTTTTCCTTGACAAAGCATGACAAAGTTTTCTTTCAAGTGACCAGTACTCAAGACCTGAATTAAGCTCTTTTATTATCCTATAAGAAAATTGAAAGAGAATTTTGTCACAAGAACATCAAAATTGGCAATATAAACTCTTCCAACAAAAGCTGCATGATAGAAGGTTTTGAACCTCACAGTTAGAAGCCCATGAAACTTCAAAACACTAACAAGAGGGTCAAAAGGATCGCCTCTGAAAAAGTTGCCCAAACTGTTTCCCAGTGTACAACCTTTAACCTTCACAGTGAAGCATTTGTTAAATCTGATGTTAGAAGTGAGAAGTTGGAGTTATGAACTAATCTACAACACCTCCAATGAAAACAAGTTTGATGTTCTTGTTGACAATCTTTAGAAAAATTGGTGATGCTATGAACTCTGCTCCTGGTGAAATTACCTTGGATGGTAATTGCAATTCCTTCTCATTCAATGTGTCTAGCTGCAAATTGATAGACAAAAAGAGCAATCTACTTCATCGTTCCAAATAATTAATGCATACTTCTTTCATGGGATTCAGTATACCTGATATATGTAGCTCTCTGTGAAAGAAAGAAATGGTAAGTACTTGAATATCTCCTTTGGATTGTTACCTTCTAGTCCATGAAACATGAAATAAGACCTGCACTGTAATTTCATAAGGAAATATTTAGAATGCCATGAACCATTGGATGGCTATATATGTTTCAACTTTCAACAAGAATAGGAATGATACCGGTGTTAGTTTAATTCAACACCAGCAGTGAGTCCAACAAGGTGCAATTTCTATGATGATGATATTGATACACTGATACGCGTTCATAATATTGGTTGTAACAGAATTTGTCCATAACATTACTGTTCTTGGTGACTAAGGTAAGATTGCAAGTCATGTTATAGAGAAGACCAGGACAAGGATTGACTAATCAATTAGTAAGTTTATCTTTAAAACTATTTGTACACAACTTCTCTAATATTTTAGAGATTCCAAATGAGCCATCAAATGAATAGTTCAACCAGATAATTTGTATTGTTGCTCAAGAATTTCAAAATGGTGATATGCAAACAGAAAGCCATGAGTCTCAACTACATCTCAGTGACTTGCTCAACTTCCAAGCCGCGTGAACCTTATCTTAAAACACCCACTACATATACACACACAAAAAAAAGAGAAAAATGCACCAATATGTAGCTCAATCAGGGAATGAAATTGGACAAATAAATTATTTATATAGAAAAAGGGGTAACAAATTTAAAATTGTAGACTGTCATTTGACGATGCATGGTCTTCACAGAATGCAAATAGCATGTCAAACCAGGCAACCTTTTTTGTGATTATGTTTCAAATGCCTCTTTCATGATAATAGTTTGAAAGGCAAATCAATAACTTAAATTTTACAGTCAGCACAATGAATCAAGACAATATGTACTAAACAAACTGGATTAAACTCATCAAAGATATGCATGGCAAGGATATGTTTCGCAAACACAATAATCAATGCATCTAGTCAACAAATTTCAGTAGCCTCTATAAATAGAAAACATATGGTATATTTCATTGGTTTCAGTTTGTCTTTTATGTTCATCTCTTCTACTCAAAGAAGATAGATCAAATTTGAGACGAGAATGAAGTTTAGCATTGACAAGATTGAAGTGTCAAATAACAATGCAAACTAATTTGGTTGCATTGGTATTGAGTTCAAGTTGACAAAAACCTAGCGAGCCTAGTTACAGTCTATTAAAACAGAAAATTTCCACAAGTGTGTCTAGCCATCATCAAGCTGTGTAAGTTCTAGCACTATTTACTCATTCTCTCTTTTTTTTTCCTAAGTAGAACTTTTAGAAGTAGTGGCAGAGTTTAGTTGATAAGATTTGTACTTTCCATTAGGTAAGTATCTCCAACAATCTTTGATTTTTTTTTTTAAAGTGACACGTGTCAAGATCTATTGTTCTTTTGTGTTTCTTTGAGGCAAATAAGAGCATTCAGGAAGGTAATTTTATTCAGAAATTATGATTGTGCATGTAGGGATATTTCCAGTTTTTTCATTTTCTAGAAAATAGATCACAAAAAAATGTGAAAATTTACAACAAATTATCCCTCATGTTTTTTGTAAGAAAATTAAAATATATATATATCAAAAATTTTAAATATCTATTTATAATTTGATCAATTTTCACATTTTTGCTGTTACTATTTTCTAGAAACTGAAAACAGAAACTGGCAAAACTGAAAATTTTCCTAAACCAAAATACAAGATAAAGTTTCCTGATCTTTCCTCCAAAATGGATTTCCTAGACAATGGAACAAAAATCATTCCCTTACCTTCCAAATAACTTAGTATATAGATGGCAACCATAAAGTTGTTTGGCTTTGTCATCATCTTTCTATGATTGTTTTTTCTTCATCTTCTAATATATTTTTCTTCATGTTGATAGTTTCCCCGATCACTCACAGTGCTTACAGCTTATCCCTTGTGGGCTACATTAATTTTGTTATAAAGTAGATATTGAAATGTTCTAGCAGCATAACCAATAAAAAGTAGGATGAAGATCAAGGAATTTACAAATAAATGCCTTACAAAGTCCTCTAGGGTAGAATTGGCACGTTTCATTGCATCGAGCCCAATCATAGGAGTTTCTTCAAATTTTGATTCTTGAGCATCCAAACTTTTTTGAAGAGAAGACTGCAACGGAAGTTCAGTATCAATCTGTTGGCAATCTGCACAATCAAATATTAAATGATGGAGAAATTCTTGCAACTAAAAATGATTCAAAAGCCTAGGTCAACAATATTTAAATGTGTCCTCCGGTAAAAGGTCATTCTTAGTGTATTCATAAACTCAAAAGATAAAAGTTCAAATTCAATGTTCTAATTTAGGCATTTGATCCCCAAAAAACGTTGATATAAATAACAAGATTTAACATCAAGGTTGCATGATATAACAAATAACCTCAAGACTCAACATATTCAATCAAAGTCATCTCAATCAGAAATGGATTTCAAGCACCATCAAAAGACTATTAAACATACATTGATCACCTTTTGTTATGGTCATCGAAAATTGAAATAACAATGTTAAGGCTAAAAAGAAGGCATATCTCAATCTTATTGAATAGAACCACACCATTTAATAAGTAAAATTCACACAAAAATTCACTAATAATCTGATACATTAGTATGCTTCAATTTATCAAAAGGCCACCTTAACATATGGTATATTGAGGTAAAACCTAAGCACATACACACAACAAAATAATTCCAAGGATATTGATCAAAGTTGGTGTTTTGACCAGGAGTGACTAAGCAAACAAGCAACCAGTCAAAGCAAAGGAAAAACGTTAATAAATTCAGATTTGGCGAAAAATAATAGCAACAAGAGCCATTAAATTTCTAAATGTATCGGATGTTTGTCTTCTTATACCTTCCTCATTAGCAAAGAGAAAAACTTCATCAAGAATCTTAGGTGAAATCTGCAGAAAGGAAAAGGAGAAGCTCATTTAGGATAGTGGAAAACGAATATATGAAAAATCTGAATCTTTGAATGAAGGAAATGCAACCTTGGGTAAGAACTCAGAAATTATTTTGAGTTTCGCATCCACGGTGACAATTCCACATGGTTTTACCTGCATTCAACTCTTTATCATGTCCATAACATACTACTATAATTTGCATGATCGACTGAGAATTTAGAAAATTATGAGCATATTGTCTTCGTCATTTGTATCAGTCGTGTTATTCCCATGAGAATTCAATGCAACTTTTTTTATGATGTCAAACGGACAATATTAAAGGAAAGATGTTTTCTTCCGGTAAATATATTCTGCAATTCTAGTTATCAAAATAAGAAAAACAACATCGACGATATAAATTATAGACGGCGAAAGTAACAGTGAAAATTTAATTAAATTATTTTAAAAAATTGAGGAGACAAGTGGCTGGAAAACATAAAATCTCTCAACAGTTTTTCTTCACTCCACAAGTACAAGTGGGGGAAAAAGGAATCATAAGAATAAGTTCACAAGTGCTTGAAGCCCAGCACACTAAACAGCCTCAGCTTACATTCATACAATACGGCAAGTCGCCTTTTTTCTAATAAGATATCATACGCTCCCTGGTTCCAAAGCGAGAGATCAACCAGACGATTCAAAAAACGCCAACATTAGAACAACACCGCAGGGCTTTTCATCTCATAGAGACTCAAAATAAGCACGCAAACAAACGAAGGGGTCGAAACTAAAGGAGGGAAAAGAGGGCAAATAGCGAAGTACCAACCAAGAAGAAAATGAAATCGGCGAGGAAGCGATCAGCGTCTGCGTGACCGGAGGAGATGCCTCGTCCCTCCATCAAAGACAGAAGGCTTTGCACCCTTTCCAGCTTTCGCAAAGCTTCCATTTTCCTATTACCTCTTCCCTTCCACCGTTCGAGAGTTCTTCCCTCTTTCCCTCCTCGAAACGATCTAGAGTCCTTCCTGATGGTTCGACTCGTTCGAAAGGCTCGAGGAGAGCTTAGGATGACCAGGCCAATGGGTTTGGGCCACTTTTCGTGGGTCTCGGCAGAATGACAAATGTCCGTTCCAAGTCCGAAAATGTACTAATATTTTATTTTACTCTCTGATATATATATATTTTTAAACATCAGTTTGAAAAATAAAATAGAACCACATGTATATACCCTATTATCATTTTAAATTTTAAAAAAATGGCTTTTTACGTTTAACAAAAATAATAACAGAGAACGACTAATACCCAACAAACAAAATCTGTCGGGATTCTCTGGATTTGTTTTTGCCGTGACCAAGTCGTCGATGCCGAAGTCGTTGGCTTGATCGATGCAAACAGTTATTTCCCTTTTTCCACGTATGGTAAAAAAAAAAAAAAAAAAAGTCATTCGTTCGTTCTGTACTTTTACTAATTCATCCTCGAGTTAATATGGAGTAGATAAATTATTAATAAATACTAATTATTAGGATAAATAGTTAAGATAGGTTAGAGATATATGTTCTATGTCTAGCATGCTTGCTAAACTGCTGGAGAGAGAAAGTGATCCACTTAGTGCAGCGTGTAGGATGGCGTCACTAACATTCCGCAGCAAACGGAAGGTCAGAACAATCTGTTGTGGTGCCGGATAGCTCTTTTGACTGACATCGTTTCTTATATGGTCCTCCCACTGGATCACCTTTGTCATAGTTTCCTACAAAGTGATCCTTAGGGTCTGCTTGACTTGTGTGTTGCATTTCCTTGGAGAAAGTTTGGATTTATTTTAAGAGCGATGATGAGGTACTTCCTCTGTCTAGGTATACTAGCAGCAGCTGTTCTGGTTAATGGTCAGTCGGGTACGTGTTTTCTTCACAAACTCTTGCTTCCTTTTTTTTCCATCATTTTTGCATGTAGAACCGTTTGAAGAGGGCGGTGGTAGAAATCCCAAACCAAAAATTATATAGTTCTTGGTAGATAAGTAATTGTTGTGTTCAAAAGAATTATATTGTTCATTTTGGGACTAACTCCTTATAGTGTTGTTTTTGGGCTCCATCAAGATATTTTAATTTTTTTACATCTATGATCTTTTCTATGTCTTTCCAAGGTGGGACTCCCCTCAAACGAAAGATTACCATTACTTTCATAGTCCGAGCTTCCAGCAAACATCCGATCACTCTTAACTTGCTTCGGGTCTCCCTGTAAGCATTCAATCACTCTTGACTTGCTCCAAGTCTTCCCGTATGCATCTGTATCGTGTCACTCTTGACCTGCTCTGGACCCACAAGCATCTCTAAGCCTCTCCACAACTTCGTTCAAAACCATCCCACATTGACAAAATAAGAGATAGAGGAAACGAAATTGAATAGAAAATAATTCTTTTGATCATGTTATTGCTAAAGTCAATAGGCTTATTTATATAAGTTGTCCAAACAATAATGAAAAGATTAAATATGATATACAATTGTAATAATTATAACTATAGTAATAAATATAATAAATTTGGAAATATTATTTTTGCTATTTAATTCATTTTGATCTTGAATGTGATACCAAATATATTAAATCTCAATTGATTGAAATTAATTCGAGATTATTTTTATTTATTGTCATTACCTGATCTGACAAACTCAACGAGAGTGCTTGAACATTGAGTTTGAATGCTAACTTGGTGAAACGTTATTTAAATAATGACTTGGTAAATATATTAACAATTTGATCTTCTTTAGAGATGTAAGAAACGGAAAGTTGTAGAGTTGTCACACGCTTGCGAACAAAATGAAAATCAATCTTTATATGCTTGGTACGAGCATGAAAAATAGGATTTACCATAAGATAAGTTGCTCTAATATTATCACACCAAATTTTGGGCGTAGCAGTTGGGGAAAAGAGTAATTTTAATAGAAGAGATAGATTATAGCCAAATAATTTCTGACATCGCATTAGCTATAACTTTATATTCAACTTTAGTGCTTGAGCGAGAGAGTGTAGGTTGTTTCTTTAAAAGCCAGAAAATAAGATTTCGCC